>JADBHU010000261.1:0-57440 GCA_017140155.1 Fusarium devonianum | reverse complement strand
GGTTCAAAGAGGCTGGTAGGGCAGTGGAAGATGGAAGAGCGGGTAAATTTCAAGAGACCAGGGACTGATTGACAGGGTATGGGGTATGGGTGAGCGAGCCACCACGGAACAAGATAGAGAGAAGTGGCCAGGGCGGCCTCACTGTGGCGGTGGTTGATAGCCAGAGACAAGAGAGAACAGACAATGCGAGCTTTGTTTCGTGCGTCTCAAGTTCGGCAACAAAGATGTTGGCCTTGGCTCATCTGTCAAACCGCTGCTCCCTTTTTCTATCATGTAGACTACTAAAGTTATTGGTTGACTCACTAACACCAGACAACTTCTCACCCGACCCGCCCAAGACTCTTTCCGCTGGATGATAAGACTCACTCGAGAAACGAAATCGGGGCACACTAGGGACGGGAAAGCAGGAAACCAGAGCAGAAACCTAGCCATGGCTATGCTAAAACAGGCCATGCATACGTGAGTGCTTCGATTGGATCTTGAGGCATCTCCATCTCCAGTTGCCTGACTCGAGTCTTGCAACCGCTGTAGTAGCTTATGCACCTACCCCTCAGCGCTTCGCTTTGGAAGGGCTACGCCTGGTTAGCTCCCTCTCATTGGCCCGCAGACGACCACCGTGGGCGGCCTTTCAGTGGCCTTACAGCGCTCAACCTACCCGAGCTCAGCCAGTATCCAATCAGCGCCCATCTCCCGTCGCCGCGCGGCTATTTCTGTAACGACCAACCATGGACAGACTCGCCCATCACCACTAGCTCTCAACTCCTCCACCTACAAACTTGCAGCTCGATCTCATCGCAACACCTATCGCCCAAGATCTGGACATGATAGCCCCATTTATCCCGTCTCGCAGCAGCTTCATCCAGCCCTCCCGCCAACGCGAGCACAGCCTCGCCCCCCCGGCGCGTAGTGGCAGGCCTGCGATTGCGCCGCAACTGGCCCTCGTGCTCTCGCTCAGCTTCGTAGCCAGCCGCTACAAGATCCGTAGTGCGACAGTCCGGGGCATATGCTTCCATGGATAGACTGTGAATCAACGGGCCGAGATGGCTCGCTCTCCACGTTAGGGCGGCAAAGACGGGCGACGCCTAAGCATGCCAGGACGTTTGACGATGGATGCCTTTTGGCCGCTCGTTTCGTGACCTCATCGTTCAACTTGAGGCTTTGTCGGGTGTCGTCTCGTGTGCCTGGCCCATGTTCTTTTTCTCATTCTCCTCTCTCTCTTTCTCTCTTCCTCGCCGTGTTCGTCATCTGCACTTTGATTCTCTCACTGTTCTCTCTGTATACTTCTCCAATATATACTGTTCAACGAACAAGCAAGCTGCTTGTTCTGTCAACTCACATTCTTCTTTGTCACACACGCTGGTTGTGTCTGACTTATCAACCGATCACTACGACACTTCTTGTCTCATCGTTGTCCAATTTTGACTCCTTGATATTTCGCTCCCTCACTTCAATCGAAACTTTCAACCTCAAGCATCAACAGACGCTATTTGACGATATCGATCAACTACACAACATCGCTTATTCAACAGACGCTATTTGACAGTACGATCAACTACACAACACCGCTTATTCAGAAACCGACGCAACAACTCATCACAGAACCTCTGTAGCTCAGAAAGACGGGAACTCAATGACACAAGCCAACGTGGCCATGGCTCGGCTACCCACACCCTTGGGCCTCCTACTCTTCACGGCGCTCTGCTCTTCCACCAGCTCCGCTATGCCCGCCAACCAACTCTTTACACGCAAAGATACCTGCAAAGCTGACCAAATCTCGTGCCCTACCGAATGGGCCGACAACTTCTGCTGCCCTGAAAAGAGCTCGTGTCAGCTTCTCGCAGGAAACACGACTGCCTTATGCTGTCCGGAAGGCAGGACTTGCAATACAATCGAGCCCATTATCTGTGACATCAAAGCACAGGATGTTGGCAAATTCCCCGACGCTGCCATAAAAACCGTCATCTTCAACCTTGATCTAGAGGAGTGCGGCGATGGCTGCTGTCCCTTCGGATACACATGCAAAAACGACCAGTGTGTGCTTGACGATGATCAGACTCACCCCCCCAAAGGCGCAGCACTTCCAAGTGCCACCTCAACTTCTGCTCCTAGCGCGACCTCGACAGTACCCTCATCAGTCGAGACAATATCCGCCAGCGGCGCGCCTTCGTCGAGCACTGAGCCTAGCAGAGCAACCGACTCTCAAGAAGACGAGGCTAATCATGGCAATTCAGGCCCAGCCACTACCTCCATCATCGGTGGAGTTGTCGGTGGCTGCATCATTCTCTTGATAATTGCCGTCGTCGTTTTCCTCTACTTCCGCCGCCAGAACAAGCGCCAAGCCAGCGGCTCGGAGAAGGGCAGTCATATCTACGGCCACGGCCGCGGCGCCAGCAGCGATGCCTCCTTTGGCAACATGATATCCGAGCCCATCGTTCAACCAAACTCATACCGCGCCGACTTCATTCTCAAGACACCCTCTCAGAGCTCCTGCGCAAGCCCTCCCAAGCGCCAACCCTCTAATTCGACATTGCCCTCTCGCCAGTTCTCCAACGCCACACGCGTCAATCCTACACCGCCGCGCATCCGCATCTCCATCCCCAATCCCTTCAACTCGCCCAACCCGTCACCCAACAACCAGTCTGCCCAGTCTAGCCCGGTCGACGACCAGGCTGTCCGCCATGGAAACGTTCGGCTGCCGCCCATCCGCGCCATGAAGGCCCAGTCGCACTGCAGCCGCCGGCCGGCCACCCCTGAGCTCCAGCGCGAGCCCAGCAGCGAGAGCATCAACGTCTTTGCCGACCCGAGGACCGTCGTCAAGTCCCGCCCGCTGACGCACGCCACAACCTTTACGGACTTAATGGACGAGGCTGACCTGGGCGCGGTGCGGCGAGGAAGGCCGTACGTGCCCGGGACAACGCCCAGGATCTGAAATGTGTCCTGCCTCTACTTCACTTGACCAATAACTGTATAGATCGTGCTTTTTCACCCAATAAAACTTCCTATCAGCCTTTCCAACCTATATGCAGGATCTGACAGATCCTCTCGTTTCTGTACATACTCATTCTAGACGACGCTAGATGTAGGCCTAAGGTGGCCCTTTTTTCTGGCGTTGCGGACGCCTGGAGGGAGTAGCTGCTGTCGTTATACCCGGAATCTGTTGTTGACATTTTTTTTTTTACTTTTTGGGTCCTCCTTCTTCCTTTGTTTCTTTGGTTGTTTCAAAACACAGACCATAGACGAATCTTGAATGTCATGCTAAGTTTAACCATGCCTCTATATCTACACCTATTCGAACGCAAAGGTGAGCAGAAGCCAGGCTCATAGACTTCACTTTGATTCAAAATGACAAGTGAAAGGTAAATGCTTCCGTATCTGGCTGTATAAAAGATATGTGTCCCTGCAAGACTTCATTTTCCAATTTTCCTCATCATGTCCATTTCGCCGTCGCTCCCATCAGAAAAGTAGGCCGTAAGAACAAGTACTCGTAACCGAAGCCATGCTAAATCGACAAGCGGAATAAAGAGCAGGGCTATCGTACAAACTGAGAAAGGAAATGCAAGAGTACAAAGAGTACAAAGGCCTGACTATAGCGATTGGGTATTGTATGCGAGCGATCAGCTGTCCAAGAAAAACACGTATAAAACCAGACATCCTCCCTGATAACGCCAGCACCTGGCCGTTTGACAAGGCCGTTTTGCTAGATTCCTTCTACTATATCGTGCAAATGTCCCTTACATGACAACACATTTCTTGGCCTTTTCCTTCTCTTTATCCGCAGAACCGTTCGAAACGTCCGTCCAGCCCGCGTTGCTTGCGGCGTCAGCGTTCAGCTTCTTCTTTTTGCTCTTGGCCTTGGCCTTCCAGCCACGCTTCTTTGCGTCCAGTATATTCTTGGCAGCACTGCGCTCGGCGCGGCTCGGCCGGCGGTTGACGGATGGGGATGTCCTCGTGATGGACACCGGGGGCGCATTCAGCCATTCGGGCACTGCCTGATACGTGGAAAGCGGTACCGTTGACGGATGGTTGCCTCCGTGAGATGAGGCGACGCTGTAGATGGTCTCCAGGCGCTCGACTGTTGGCCGCTGACTAGAACCAGGAGTTGGACGCGGGTGTCGAGGAACCGGGGCTAGCAATGGGGTTTCGTTCCGACGGCCAGACATCTGCCGAGTTGGATTATCGAAAGCGCCCGAAACACCTCTAGGGGTGCTGATGATAAGGGGCTGGTCAATCCCAGGGTGCTCAAGGCTTGATGATCCGGCAGCGGTAGAGTTTGGAAGCGAATTGGAGTAGAATTCGCTGTCAGAGCTTGCGACAGGTCGCCGCGTAACACTGAAACCCCCTGAAAGTCGTCTCGGGTTACCTTGGCTGACCCGCTTACTTAGGCTCGCAAGTTGGCTTGAGCTCGGCAGAGGGGGAAGAGCTGTCATCGAGTCATCCTCGGTCTGCAACGCGGGCTTTGGAAACGGAAACCCTTCTGCCGGTTTGGCGGGCTGGCTGGCCTCAGGCCCGGGACCGCCAGGCCAAGTTTGGGCGTTTGATAAACCCCTCGCTCTAGGCGCCGCCATATCTTGGTCAGATTGACTCGTAGACTTGGTCGCAGCTGAAGCGTCCACATCTGACATCGGCACCCGAGGACCAGGGCTAGAACTGTTCTCAACCGGCGGCTCTGCCTCAGAGCGAGGTTGCGAAATCGAGGCGGAGCTGTCGATGGGAACAGTGACAGCCCTCTGTACCCCAGAAAGAGCAGCCGACGAGACGGAGGGCGGGTGAGCGTCATGTTCGACAGCTACCGTTTCAGTTGGTACGTGTGTTGACAAGCGAGGCGAGTCAGGTGGCGTTGCGTCGTAGAGGTCGGCATCATTGTCTGCTTCTTGCTGGCCGGACGGACTTGACCTGGGACGAGGTGCATCATCTAGTCGTGGCCTGCTCATGGAAGTAGAGTCACTTGCTGTTCTCTGGAACGGCGGCCGTTGGGTGGACTCGTTAACACCCTGCTGCCCATCCTTGGAGTCAAGATTTTCGGTTCGGAGCCGAGAGAAGTTGAGCGTATCCAAGCTCGGCAATGGCGGCACAGGTGGGGCTGTAGGAGCAGGGCCAGGCAGAGGAGCAACAGAAGGTCCACGTAGGAAGGCCGGCAAGTCTCCGGGGTCATCTTTCTGATACGGTGGTGGAGGAGGCACCCAGTTGTCGGCATCGCTCTCGTGGGGATGCTCGCGCCGTCCGTCAGCACGGCGGTATTCGATGCGGCGACCATCTGCAGTCCGAGGATTGAGAGATCGATCCACAGCAGCAGCCGTTGCAGCACGACGCAGCGTGGTCTGGGAGCGAGGGCTGGCATGCGCATAGGGGGCGTCCAATGCTTCCATCTCGTCAATTGAAGCCACATCTTCGTCGTCATCGTGCTGTGGTGGTCTAGGTCGGGTAGCTGGATGTTGGCCAATCACCCGCGGAACCATGGGATCATCATCATCGCTAACGTTCGCGTCCTGGTTCTGCGGCAATTGCGGCACAGCTGGAGCAGTCTGAGACCGCGAAGCAGATGTCGCGGCACGCAGCAGAGAAGAACCACCAACACGACCCCCTCGCTTTTGAGCGACTGTCCTTCGTCGGACAATAGCCACCTCTGTCGCGAGGTCACGCTGTTCTTCTTCCAGTACTTCTGGACTGTCGGTGCCTACTTCGATGATAAGCTCAGTCTTGGTACCGTCACAAAGTCCGTAGTCGAAGTCGATGAGGGTGATCCTGCCACCGTCGACAAAATCCATGTCTTCCTCTTCGGTAACCAGTTTCTGTGGACCGACTCCTCGAGCAGCGACGAGTAATCGCTCCTGAGGCGAGGAGTCGCCGAAGCCCGCAACCCACTTTACAGCCTTCACTTCCGCCAACTCCGCAACTTTGGCGCCCGAGACAAAGGTATTCCTGAGTTTGTCGCAGAGTAATTGCCACTGAGGCACTCTTGGAGCCTCGCTCTCCTGTGCTCGAGTGGATGGTCTTCGTGAGTTGCCGCTGTGGCTGCTGTTCTGCCTCCCCAAGCCGGATGATGACGAGTCGTCATTCGATGACGCCGAGTTGTCTGGAACAGCATCCAAGTCATCGGGTACACCATAGATCCAAACATCCTTTCCTTGGAAGCCTGTGGCCACCAGTTCACCCCGATATGTTGCCGTAGGAATAGTGGAAGGAAGAAGCTTCGCCTGAGAAGGTTCGTTCGGTACTGGCCCAGTGAAATACGTGGTTCCGTTTCTAAGGTCATCGATGCGAACGGCTCGGAAAGTCTCAAGGCTTCGGTCATATGTAAAAGTCCAGCCCGCCTCCTCCTCGTTACCGTCCTGAAGCAATACGGCGTGACTGCAGTCTCTGCTTGTGTTGGGAAACAAAATTGATGTCGTCCACAGGGGACTGAGGTTGTCTTCCGACATGTGAGGGCCTGGATCGTAGTATGGGGCAGTGATGATGACTGTGCTAGGCGAAGAGGAGTGGAGCGTAGTCCCAAGGATCTGCGTGCCGTCGAACGAAAAGGCTAGAGCGTCAACGCCATCACATTTGACAGCTCTTCGATCGGTGGCTAGGGCATCGGCTCTTAGAGAAGACACCTCTATACCACCCTCGTAAGCCGCGGCAAGAACGGAGCCGCAAGGGGATAGCGCAATCGTTCGAGGTGTGTTATCGAGAATCATCGACTGGGTTCGACGAGGAGGAGTTTGCTGCAAGTCGTAGAGGTCGACCTGCATCTCGGTTGACAAAACTGCCAGGAGGGTTCCTTGGTCGTTGATACACGCAGAAACAGGACGACGGAGGATCTTGAGCTCCCTCTTGATCTCGATACTCGGTCCGCGCGCATCGATCACAAAAACCCTGGCTGAGTTGTACGCAAGGAGGCAATGACCCCTCGGAGAAGCACTGTATTGCATACCTTCACCCCCCGGACATGACGACGAGGTGATGGACGTTGATATGAGCTTGACGGTTGTTTCTTTCGGTCGCAGGTAAGCCTGGAAGAGGTTTCGCTTGACCTCTCGAGTAAAAAGCCGCCGGAGTTGTGGGAGGTTGTCATCGCTGGAGGAGGGAAGAGTAGATTGGCTCGCGGTATAGCGGGGGCATCGTGCTAGCTGATGAAGGTAGAGATGAGTTCGTTGAGAGACAGCTCTCCACTTGCGGTTGAGGAGAATGAGAGAGGCAAAGCCGTTGGGATCGGTGACTCGGAGAATCCTACAGAGTCGCGAGCGTTAGTATTTGGTGATGGGGATGAGAAGCGTGCGACTCGACGGTATTGGGCAGCGATGTTGTCTTGGAAATCTGCGGCTCCCCTTTCGCTTTGTGGGCAAGGTAGGCGCAATGCAAGAAGCTCGTCCAAGCAGCACTTCGGCAGGTATCCGACCACTTACTGCTCGATGATCTCGTCAGGCAGGCTGTTGAAGGGCGGCGGGGGAGTGATGGGCGTCTTCTCGATGCTGGAGCGACGGACGTCGGTCGTCGGGGCGTCCATGACGCTCTGGCGCTCTACGACGGAAGACCAGTGGGCATATCAGGCTGTGAGACCAAGATCGTGAGGCTGTCCGAGTGTCCGAGGGGGGGTAAGGAGACGCGCGAGAGGGCTTGTTCGTCGTGGTCGTCGTGTTCGTAGGATTGAATGAGGGTGGTGACTTGTGAGCCTGAGGGTTCCCGTCTCAGCGGCTGGCGCTGAGTGCGTATTGGCTGTCTGTGGCTGACGCTTTGATGAGGCGCGAAGACTGGGGGGCCGAGTTTGAAAGAGGAAGGTTCGGAATGAGGGGACGCAAGTGGTCAAAGTCGTAAGCACTGCAGAACAAAGCTTATGAAAAATCTTAGGGGGACAAAGAGCAGAAAAGGAGGGATACTTTATTAGTTGTGATCAACTAATTGGAGACGTGGCCATCAAAAGAAAATACATCGAGATAGTGGCTCAGGCCTGGTCGGCGACGTGCCCGAATCCTACTAGCAATGGGCCATTGGCTTCAACATCCAAGGAACTTGCACATGCCGTCGCGCACGGAGCGTGTCTCTTGCGGGAACGAAGCTCCAAGCTGGCCAGGGCTTCGAGTAAACACGACGTAGGTGCTCCGTAGAAGCTCTTTGAGTCCCCGGTTATGAAGCCTTGATTGGATACTCACTGTTCAGCGGGGACGAGTTCACGTTGCGCTCTCCACTTGGCGCTTGTCGGGCTGTCGGGTCAGGGGTTGACAATTTTCATGTGCTTGGCCTTGTACGTATGTACGATGAGACTACGTAGTTGGCCTTATAATGGAGTGCTATAGATGATATCCTGCCTGTCGCGAATGCGCTTCCTATCCAGATACGAGGAACCGGGCGCGTAAGGGATTTTTACCGGAAAGGGGGGTTTCCTACATGAACCTTCAGGCACATACAGGCATAAAATGCAACGGCTGAACAGTAAGTTAGAAGATGTTTCCAAGGTATGCATGGTTGAAGTTATGACGCGTAGCGCGTCAGCCACAACCTCCAACTTTCGATCCTGTTTCTCCAAAAAGCAGGACTGACAGGCCGTAGCGTAGTTCCAACTTTGCGATAAAAGTACGGGTTTATCTATGCTCCCCGACTTTCATGAGTTGCTCCCGCCTCACTTAAACTTATCACACATTCGAATTGCTTATTCGCAGCAATGTCCCTACCCCCCACTCTGGTACTTGAGATACATGCATCCCTTTGTCAGCGTGTATTTTGGCTAACGCAGGCCAGGAACCTCAGCAGCAGGATGACTTGTCACAAGACACCTTAGACACCGAGGTAAAGCCCCAGGAGGACGAGGAGGACGAAGAGGAGGAGCCAGCTCCGCGCAAGCCTGTAAAGAGCAAGAAGCAGAAACTAGCACGACGCAAGCGACGGGCGCGACTTGACGAGGACGACACGCAGAGCGACAATCAGTTGGCACCGGGCAACACGAATCAGAACATGCAGCAGCAACAGCAACAACAACAACCGCAGCAGCAGCAGAAGCCGAAGAAAGGCGGTGGTAGCGATGCGCTGAGTCTGCGCCTTGACTTGAATCTGGAGATCGAGATCACGCTCAAGGCGCGGATCCATGGTGATCTCACCCTCACGCTTCTGTAGGTTTTTTCATTTTTCTGGAAATGATTAACAGAATCACGCCTGACATAATCTCAGAAACTAAGGAAGAGAGCCGTGGTATCTCTTATTGGATGTGGTGGACGAGATTGGGGAGAATTATGACCCCAGGATTTCTTTGGCGCCGAACCTGACGCATCATACGACCCCCAAGACGGCTTGGGAGATGTCAAATTTCTGTAAAAGAAGAGTCATGCAATTTATGTATAGCAAAATTTCCTAATATACGCTTTTGATACCACACATATTTCCCTCTTTCGGTATGTATATATGGCCCATCACGTCAAGGTTCCCAATATATTCCTACGTCACAGGCAGGCAAAAGAAAACAGAGGGCCCCCGCGCTCTGTAGTGCAATGGAGCGACAGGGGATCCACGCAATCTCCAGGGTGGCAGGCAAGTTATTATTAGTGGGGTTCTGTCTCGAATGATGAGGTGCCATCCCAGGAGGCACGAGCTATCGCTATTGAGCATTGTGTGCTTTTATTCACACGAGATTGTTTGCCCTCCCTGCATTCGATCGTGCATCTGTTGCTACCGGGGGACTTTGCTTGTGTTGTTGCTAGCTAAGGTAGGTAGCGATTGGCGCCTTGATTAGCACTGAAGTTACTATGAGGGTATCAAATTCTCCGAGCGACCGGCTCGTCAAATCTCCTGTCCTTCATTTTGGTGATAGTATCAAGTCGAGCATTGCAACCCAATAATCTGGGCGATGCGACCTCGCTTGTTAAGAGGCCGCGCGCTTCTTTGTTGGGTTCGCCTCCAGAACTTACTTGCAAGGGCAAGGTATTATAATTAGAACTTGGCTCGCTCGCCGGGAGCACCCTTTCATCCCGCCACTGTGCCGAGCCGGCCAATGCACTCCAATTCTGAACGTGCATTCCGGCTGTAGGAGACATGTCTAATCCTCTCACAATATAACTGCCTCCTGATAGTTCCTACCGTGGAACCCATCAACGCCAATTTGGCTAGGCCGCCAACTTGGGCTCGGTATGTGACGTACGCCAGCCTCAAAGCCACATCTGCCATGCGCTGACTCGACGGTCGAGTTCACGCTGGGCGTGAACTTACTTGTTCACGATCACGATCTGGGTTCACATCACGGAGAGGTCTGGGACATTGGCAATTGCCCCAAAGTCTTTTCATTTATGTTACCATCCTACTCGTCTGGTTACACCGCCTCCGTCTGCAGAGATCACTAATCGTTCAACGGTATCCCAGCAATGATTCGCTTCAGTAGAGTCCCCTCTAATGAACCGAACCATTTACTGAAACATGATATTAAAGACGGTAGCGTCTTTGGCTGGCATCCTCGGTAGCGGGCCATGATGCCTCATCTTGGGGAATAACATCATGGTCTGGCGGTAAGTAAGTTGACCTTCAAGCCTCAGGCCCTCACTTGGGAGTATAGCCCGGTCCCAAGTCATACTAACCACCAATGTATAAGAACAACCTAGCTAAATCTTTTTCATTAGAGCGGAGTGCTCAATGTCAAAGCAAACCTTCCATACAAACTTTGCATCATGGCGGTTTCGTGCCCCAAACTCAAGTCAATCTGCGGAAGGGCACGGACTTGAGACTAAATAACTTCGTGAAACAAACCAGTCAGTGCAGCCATGCTGCTTCACCACTTGACTCGACCTAGAAATGGACCAAGATTAAGTTCCGGCCCGTGGTGGGGTTTCTGAGACATTGTGGAACTGTAGGCGCTGTCGCGTGGCTGTAAAACGGTAACGATCGTCTGGAACCGTACCATGCCTTGCCCTTATAATATGTTGTTGATACTCGAAACTGAGCCACGATGGGGGAAAGAATATCTCATCGCGCATCGAGCTCGCAAGGCCATCACTGACTCGGAAGAAGGGTTTGCTTTCATGGACGGTAATTGACAAAGGAGCACCAAGAATGATCGCCAAGATGTACGGGCATCCTCTGAAGCCGCCGACGGACTTGAGAGGCCACATCCGAGACAGGCCCGTGGGCTTTGCTTACGTGGTGGATACTTGAACGACTCATTGATTGGAATTCCATCCTTGTCTGTCACTAGATCAAGGGCAGGCAGGGGGGCTACCCTCGAAATATCGGGTGCAATCATAGTCAATTGACGCTGAATGAATCCTCTAGCGAACTCTGGGGAGATGAAAGCCCACGGCCGCACATTGGCGGATAGGGCTCGCCTGGAGAAACGGTATCCGTCACAAGTCGCAGCTGCAAGGAGATTAGTACTAAATTAGTAAGTAGGAAGCAAACAGACGGGACTGTAACGGAGCCCCCTTGCACTGGACAATGGACGTGCGGCATGGGGTGTTGAGAGAGTGAGAATAATCCTGCTGAGATTGCAATTTCCAGCGCAGCGAAGATGAACCCTCTCAAGGGTAAAGTCAAAGCATCTTCGCTTCTGGTATAAGAAAATAGCCGCCAAGAAGAATATTCTCTCAGGTTAGTATGGCCTAAAGTTGGAAGCTGTGTTTTCTTTTCGGTTTCCATGTGCCGCGATCGGACGGGGGATCACCATGGCGTTCCCCGCTGGCGATCCGCCAAGCAGCCTGAGGCATCTCAGTGCGATCCAGGTTCCCCAGCGAGCAGACATGTAACTTGGCAGCCAAGATCTTTGACATGCTCGGAGAGTCTCATCTTTTTGCCGGCACATAACTTGCGGCAATGAGAGATTGCAAGGATGACAACTCCCTCGTACAGGCTTTTGCCTCTACAACCTCATCTCAAATCTCTGCAACAGGATGCTATAACAGAAGTCCTGACTCTTTTTCCCGTTGAAAAGAGAAAAGGGTTGTTGAGTTATGGCTTGCCCGAGTCAGGTGAAAAAGTGTGTGAGGCTTTGCTACAAGATTTGGTATATCCATCCTCGTCCCCTCATGAGAATGACCAAAAAAAAACCTACCATAACATTGATCTAACTGTTTGCAGGCCTCCGATCTCGAATCTTGGGCGATGAGCCTCGGAATGGTTGTCAAAGACATAAAACGACCTGAAATCAGCCCACAAGCTTTCCGGCTTGAAAAAGACAACATCTCTTCGTTACTCAGGGGTTACACAGCAATCGTCGTCGCTCTTGGAAACACCAAGTATGACATCGAGCTCATTTCCGGTGACAAAAAGTCGTCGCAAATAGAGACCTGGAATCCGGGATTCGCGCTGCATCTTCGGGAGACCGGGTTAAGAGCCAAGGGAGGCCACATAAGATTTCTCTATATTCCCCTGCATTTGGAGCCGATATCAAGTTTGTAATCACCGGCGCACTTCTACTTCATGATGTGTATCATGTCATGGTCCGCATTCGTGTCCGGCGCGCTGCCTCCTACACTTCCAGCCCTGACGGTCGCCCTCGAGGCGCTCGTGGCCAAGCTTTTTTCGACCTGTTTACGACTGCTGTCTGTGTGAGCAAATGCCATATGGCTAAAAGATTTACCCCTGCATCATACCTGACTTTTCCATTGCAAAGATCGAAGACAATGTTCGGAATTCGCAGGGCGTCTGAAGGCAACGGAGTGGATGGTCGATGGGCAACGGCCGACTCCTCGCGCAGGAGCGGAAAACACTCGCTGGTGAAGTGTTGACCGAATGTGAAATATGAGTTGACTATTCGGTCTGAGTATTGTGTCTCAAGAGACTAGACGAGGGTTCGGGATAGCCTACCTCGTAAGGGAAGCTCGTATGCTCGCACTCCCAGAACATTTGCGAGCTCATCACCGATCTGTATGCACTTGGGTAGCGCAAAGCGCTTTGACCTTAGCGTGTCACTGCCTCCGCTGATACATTTTGCCATTGCCTCGAGCATGTCTTCCCTCGAAAGACCGTGATTGTATGCCACGTGACAGGCGGCAACCATGACCATGCTGTGAAGCTGAAGTTCGCGGCCCTCAAAGTCCTTGGCTGAGGCAGCATAGGCATCTAGGAGGGTTTCCCAGCCCATCTGGTGACGGGACTCGATGTGGGAGAGCGTCAGTCGCTCGCGCAGGCGCTGGATATCATCTGGCGTTGACGGAAAGTTGTTGTCCCAGTCCTCGTCACCTTGAGGAAGTCTCTTCATCCAGTTCCTGATCCATTTTCTCTGAGTCTCGAGTCCCCGCCTTCGGACAGGTCTTTGAGGCACCGGCCTGCCTGGGTTCTCGGCAATAAACTCCGCAGCGAAATCTGGCGGTTGTAGAGGGTTCATGATGTGGGCCACAAGCTTCCAGGTCTAGGAACCTGATGAGTTGGGCATGAGTGTCGGCAGAATTGAAATTATTGAAACATCAGGGCGTTGGTTAGATGGGGACTTCTGTCGGCAGCCGATTGTGCCGCCAATTTTTCGACTCAGTTTGAATGTTTGCGCCCACCAGGGTTGCTACAAAGAGCCACTCGTCTGGTGGGAGCTGTTGGGTCCATCAGCAGGCATCAGGAGTACAGCACGTTGAAAAGCTGGGTCAGTCAGTCTCTTCTAGGGTCTCAGAACACATAACGGCAAGCCATTGTGTCATACCACTAAGGAGTGACAGTGGCGTTGGGTCATAGGCCCATCATGGAACGCCCCCCCAGTGGTCCCATGCCACGTCCCGTTCCTCAGCCTTGTGAGGGCATTTCAGCAAGGGCGTCTGCATGTTCGAGCCCACCTCGGGCGGTGTCTTTGCAGGCACAGAGACAGCTTTCACCTCAAGATTTATTCCGCCAGCTGGTGCACCTGCGTGTAGAAACTATCCTGGCCACCCTGGCACGCCTTTCAATGGCTTCAGAGGTCTTAAAAGCAACTGGAACAGCCAGTCCACAGCGTAAGAGTCAGGGCAGAAGGGGGAACCTGTCTCGCTAACCTCGGTGGGGACTCAGCCCGTCGGGGTAAGGGGAGCTGCCTTTCCGCTACTTCTCGCAGTTCCAAGAAGTCGGGCTAGCGAATGGTATCAGTCCGGTTTAACCCCCTAGATCTGTAGCGATCTGCGTCTTGTGACAGGGCTAGGATCATTCGACAGGCCACCGCGTTGCACTCTGCAGCTGCTCAGGCGCCAGGGTCGAGAGGGCATATGCGGGCTTCCTCAGGGCTTGTTTCAACGGCTCAACAAGAGGCGTGCGGCTGCAAATTGCTGTCTAGCGTTTAGCGCTCCATCATAGAACGGGCATCCAGTTTTTGACTCGTATCAGCGGCTCTGCAGATGCGGCAACCCAAGATCCGACTTGGAGCGTCTCCACATCGTTTGCATGCATCCGTTGCGTTGTTCCGCAATCGCAAGTGAAGACCAGGACTTGGGAGGAACGTGATATGGATGAGTGGGGTTGTGCAAGGATCGCTTGTTCAACGCTGTTCGATGCTAGGATGTCACTGAGCGTGGGGTTGTGGCGCACAAATTGCACGTGGCTGACGGGCTCTGTGGCTGGGGTCGCGATAAAGGGATGACTGACGTGTTTTATCGCCCGCGTAGAGTGGCAGCTAAGGTACCCCTGGGAAAAAAGCGAGGACCCGCCGCCCTTGTAATCTCACTTTAAAGGACAGTTTGGACTGTCGCAACCAATCTTATGAACTTTTGTCAAGCAGTCACTCCTTTGAAGCTACTTTGCCTGGCGCTCCATCCTGTGCTGTAACTCTTCTTCTCTCTGTCACAGTCTTCACTCGATGGCGATTCGCTTCTATGGACGGTGATCCGGCTGTTGATTCGGAGCTTGACTCGTTCAGCTTGGCTTTCCCTTTGCCATATCGTGTCGGCTTCATCACGACTTTGGGTTAGCATCCGCAGCAATTTCGTGGGCGCATCGATCAAAGCTAACTCGTCGCAGCTGTTTGGGGCTGGGGACTGAATCTTCACTGCCTTTACTTCTTCAACGTCGACGTCCCGCAGCTTATTCGATACCCCGGCCGATCGTCGCCGCAACACGTTCCACACCATGGCTCGACCTACCGCCTCGCGATTGCTCTGTCAGCGTTATTTGCGTTTTCGATAAGCCTGTTCTGGCTGTGTACTTGGGGTGCTGCTGAGCGTGTCATCGCCTACGGCTGGATGCCCCTGTCGTACCTCTTTGTCCTAGTCGCCATGTTCGTGGTTCCGCTCAGGAATCTCCCTAGCGGAGGTAGGAGGAGGTTTTTGGCCACGCTTCGCCGTGTCAGCATTGGTGGATTGGCGGAACCTCAAGATGGCAAATTTGGCGACATTCTGCTGGCTGATGTACTGACGTCGTATGCCAAGGTCTTTGGAGACTTGTTTGTTACGATGTGCATGTTCTTCTCAGCAGGAGGATCGTCAACGAAGACGCCTGATCGCAATTGCGGAGGAACAGTGATCGTCCCCCTCATCATGGCGCTTCCAAGCATGATTCGATTCCGGCAATGCCTGATCGACTATTACCGCGTTCGGCGGGCACCGTACAAAGAGTCAACAGGATGGGGTGGCCAACACCTGGCCAACGCGCTCAAGTACTCAACAGCCTTCCCAGTCCTGATCACCAGTGCCTGGCAGAGGGCCGTGGAGGATCCCGACACCAAAGCAGCACTCAACAAGGCATGGCTCGTTGCCGTGCTAATCAACTCTCTCTACTCCTTCTACTGGGACGTGACTAAGGATTGGGATATGACGTTATTCTCGTCAAAACGAGAGCGCGAATCGCCTCATCACCCATTCGGACTCCGAGACCGATTGATCTTCAGGACCGCCAACCTCTACTACGTTGTGATTGGCCTGGACCTCATGCTGAGATGTACGTGGTCATTGAAACTCAGTAGCCGCCTGGACAAGTTCAGTGACATGGAGGGTGGCATTTTCCTTATCGAGTTCCTTGAAGTGTTCCGGCGTTGGGTGTGGATCTTTTTCCGTGTCGAGACGGAGTGGATCAGGAGTTCCTCCACCGGCCTCGGGATCGACGACGTTCTGCTTGGAAACTACCAGGGCAAAGACGACGACGAGGACTGATGGCGTCACGACCAGGCTAGGCTCAAGAACACCGGCAACTGAAAATGGTCATCGGGGCTGTCTGGTACAATGTGTATAGAACGGAATATCAACTGAGTAACAATATTTTCCCAAAAGCAAGGTTTGGCCAAGGTCAAAAGAAGTTTCTCTGGTCGTTCTATTTTCACTTCAGCGTTCCATCTTTCCGGGTTTTCTGGCCAGTGATCTGCTGTTCGGGGCCAGGGCGAGCGGCTAGGGCTGGGGTGGTGCCACGAGGGCAATCCAGCTCTCTGGTAAAGCATACGCAATGGACGTTCTGATCCAAAGATCACCGTGTTATACTTCGAATAGGCTGCCTCTGGTCACTGCTGGCCTTTCCATTCCCGGGAAAACTGTGTTGGCCGAGCCCTGGGTATGTCAAATGAGTCGGGCAGACCGGAGCTTGGCGTGGCTGGTGATGCTTTGGGAAGACGTCGATCGATTTTGCGGGAACTTCCCAGAGGGCTAACGCCCGAAAGCCCGATATGGCGTCGTTAGGGTCCCGGTACGGCAGTCACTTGCTGGCTTGTTGCGAAGCCATTGTCAGTGGCCTCAGGGTTTTCTAACGAGGATGGCTTCCTCTGTCCAACAGACGCGAGCAGAGACACCAACACATCCGTTGCGTTGCGTTTTGTTTCCCGGGGATCTTCATTCTAGCATACCAAATCTAGTCGCGACTTGATAGGTTTCTCCCTTGTGGGCATCTGCGGGCTGTCTCATTCGCTCGGCCAACTATGCACAGTGTCGATGGCTGGAATGCTGCCATTGTCTTGGCCCAATGTGCCGCTCGCCTCGTCAAGCCTAGACTCAAGCCCTCCAGCCACAACCCGCTTGGCTCCGGGGCGATGATCGATTATCGCGGCTTCGTGGGTTTGGTAGCCACCGACTGGGCTATGGCGGCTCAAACTCACCAGACTTAGGCAAACTCATAAAGGCAGAGTTATGTGACTCAAGACCATATGTATGGTGTAAGGGTTTTCGTTCTGCTTTGGTGCTAAATCTCTTCTACTTACTTCTCGCAAATCCGATAACATTCTCAAGTCAAGATTATCGACGCATCAACTCTGCAACTGATCAATGAAGGCATAGTCATTTGTGGCGGCGTCGCCTTTGAATTTACTTCGTCACGAGGACAAAGGGAATCGCGCCCCCCTTTGCTTGGGCTCCCACTTAGAACTGAAACTGTTGTCCTGTGCCAAGCAGTCAGTCCCTCACATCAAGGATAGCAAGGCCAATATATCCTCGATGCAGTGTTCTCAGATCCCAGCGGTTCGACCTGCCAGGTCTCGGACAATCCAAGACACGACCTCGGCGCAATATCACCGACTACATCCTACGATGCAGACGTACGCACGTTCTTTTAGCAGCAAAGAAGCGTCACTGCCCCCCGAAAATGCTTATCTATATGCGCGTCGACCTCTACCACTTCCTCCGATCCCAAAGAGGAGCACTTCAGAGCCCAAACCTGTTGAAACCCGAAGATTCAGCGCATTTCCAAAGACGACGGGGCCTGGAAACAACCCTGCTGAACTCCCTCAGCAGCCTCCTGAGGTTGTGCCTCGTGCTTTATCGAAGCGACGGGCGTCACGCATGAGCATGTCGGGCACGAGTACCCTGCGCGAAAAGCGCTCGTCGCTAAAGATCCAACAATTGACCGGCCACGATATGGGTATCGCTGTTGACTGGGCATCGCCTCCTTTGGGCCAGAATATATCGCCTGTAGTGTCGCTCAAGTCCAGTCAAGACGATTCATCCAGCAGCTTCAGCTCGTCGTTTGACGAACCAATATTCGATATTGAGGAGGAACACTTGGGGCATACGAATTACCAAACAAGGTCTTCTGACAGCAGCATACCGCCGCTAGAGCCAGATTCCGATAGCATGTTGAGCAGTCAAAGCTATACGGCACCAAGTTCGCCGAGGACTATTCCTCGCTCTGCTTCATTACGGGTGCCCAAGACAAGGCGCTTCAGCACTGCGACAGAAGCGTTAGAGCCGGTGCCTGATTACTGCGATCCTTTCGAAGAGGATGAGAGTCTGCAAGCCAGCAGGTCTTACAACTATTTCAGCGATGTTGAGACTGCGGATGAGTACCACCGGATCACTACCAGACTAGCCAACAATGACAAGCGACAGTCTATTTATCGTGCTGCGTCCATGATGTCGCAGTCTCAACCCTCGCTCACTGGGCGACTCAGCATTTCTGCCAAGTCGCTGTTCAGCCGAAAAAAGGGCTCGCCGCTATCAGCCAGCTCGAGTCGAACATCGCTCGCCGCAATCAACCGGCCGACAAAGGGGCCATACTCACCCTCGATTCCTCCCCCGTCAGATGTTGCCAGCACGATCTCTGCTACTCGCAGTATCTTTGAGACGGACGATGAGGACGACCTAAGTGCGGATGACGGCAGCGTGAGGGGAGCCATCAAGGACTTCTTTGCGCGTAGAAGCGAGGAGCGCACATCAACAGAACTGGCGATGCCGCGCTCCGTACCGCTATATATGGAGCGGCCAGAGCAGCATGGGCTGTTTGAGAAGACGGGAGGGCAGGTCAAGGATCTGTTTGCGAGTGCACGCGACGGGGCGAGGATGATTCAAGCAGCAAGGGTCGACAGGAGGAGAACACAGCTGAGGAGCCAGATCAGGATGATTCCAGAGGAGGAGAGTGGACGTTGAGCGAGTGCGAGGGGGGGTGGTTGAGAATGGGAGGACAGACGCCAACGTGTCGGTGATATTTCGATATGTTGCATTTCAGCGCGGCGCGAGTGTGGCTTTATTAGCAAGATTCCCACTGAAATTATCTTTCTAGCTGGCACATGGACTTGAACATAGTACTTGACTCTTCACCTCATTTATTCAGCGATGGTTTGATACCTATACATGACTCCGTGTAGGCAAACTTGTACTTGTGATTCACAGCCAGTTCGTGTGGCGGTGATGAGAGTGATGAGCAGCTCACCCAAGCCAGGTCATTTGGATCATCGACCACTCACATCTCAAAACTTGATTCATAACTTATCCGCTAAAGAGAGGCAGATCTATGATCTACCTGGAGTGACTCAGCTAAGCTAGATACTCGGTAGATATCCAGCCCCGCCCCCGCAGATCTGCCCCAACCCGGAGCCGGAGGCGCTCGCCGACCGAGGCTGTCTCCAACACCTAGGTCTTACATACCATTCATTCATTGCCTCACTACTTACAATACCAGAACAGAGCATCACCTTCAGCGCCGAGAGTGTTTTTCTCAGCGCGACACTGCAAAGGAGGAGCCCGAGCCTGCAGAGGCACCATGATCCACGGCACAGCAGCTCCCACCGAAGAGATCCCAGGCGCCCCAGCATCGGACGCCGAGACCCCGGGCAGCCGCTGCATCGCCGACGTTGACGTCGTTGAGGCCCTGCAAAACAGCATTCGTGAGGCCGCAAGCGAGGAATTCACCAACCACGGAGAGGCGTCGCTGTATTACGATGCGCTGACCATGTCGCCTCTGAACCCAATGTCTGCTGTGAGTTCTTGTTTCTTGTTTCTTGTTTCTCTTGATTCCTTCTGCTTCATTTTTCGTCGTCATTTGACGTTACGTGACTCAGTCTCCTTCTTGTTTCCCAATGCGTATACTTTGCGATTCGTCACATGCAACCCCGTCCTTGCTAACCAACATCATCTCGCGCAAGGCCGCCCTCGCTCGCTTCCGCGCGTACAAGCCCCCGGCATTTCCGCTATGGGATCGCCTTCCGGCTCGCAAGCGCGCGGCTGTTCTTATCCTGCTCTATGCCGACCGCCGGGGTGACCTGCGGGTCGTTATCACAATGCGCGCCGCGAGCCTGAGGAGCTTCTCCGGCCATGCGGCCTTTCCAGGAGGCAAGGCGGATGACACCGAAGAAACCCCATGTAGGATATTCTTTGTCTCATCAATCATTGACCACGAGATAATGCTAACGCGTATGCTAAAGTCCAGATCGCCCGCAGGGAAGCGTGGGAGGAGATCGGGCTTCCAATGGATGATAAGAAGCTCCCTAAGCCATTCCGTATTGAGCATCTCTGCTGTCTACCGCCTTCTCTTGCCCGGACTCATCTAGTCGTGCGGCCATGCGTTGCATTCCTCCACGCTGACCAACGGACAGCTGATGAGCCCGCCCCTACGGTGGAGGAGACCATGATCCCCAGGCTAGACGTGCGCGAAGTCGCCGCAGTCTTCAGCGCTCCATTCTACAACTTTCTCAAGAAGCGCGACCTACCCTCTCCGTCCGGCGAGACGCTTCCAGAAGGTCACTGGTACGATGGGTACTGGCACTCATGGAAGGATTACCCGTGGCGGGTGCACAACTTTTACGTCCCCGTGAACAACCAGAGCGTGTCAAAGCCACGGCGGAACAGTGCAGACAGCAACCTGGTCGAGAAGCTGGAGGAGGAGGCAGAGCGGGAGGGCAGGTTCAAGGTGTGGGGGATGACGGCCCGCATCCTGGTGGACGCGGCGAGGATTGCGTATGCGGAGGAGCCCGAGATGGAGCACAACGATAACTACGGCGACGAGGCTATCATAGCGCATGCCAACGAGCTCGGGGATCTCAACGACAAGCCTCAGGAGAAGGAGAAGGAGAAGAAAGAAGAGACGAATGAGGCGTCCAAGATGTAGAACAGAGTTAGACGTAAAGGGTACTGAAGCAGTAATGGCAGCAGCTTGAGGCTGGATGCTGTTGAGGGTTTTGTACTCGTGTAGATGTTTAAAGACGAGCAGAAAGCTTAGACCTTGTTCAGCAATTCCAATCTATTTTGTCGCATTTGGGGCCTATTGGTGATATTGGGGTTTCTAGTTTCTAGTCTTGCAATGAACTGAGGCATCAACAAAGCCTATCATGATAGTTGTTTCGAGTCATCAGTGGCATGCGTTGTCTTTCGTAGCAGACGTCCTTTTTCCAAAGACAAGATACCCGATAAAAGCACCGAGAGACACAGCGATCATGACCCAGCCGTTGTACGTCATGAAGATGAGCCTTTGTTTTTTTTTAATCAGTCAGTCACCGAATGCTTCCCTCCAAGCGGGCCGGGGCAACCACTTACATCAGCATAAAGGCATAGAAGTTCTGGAGGGCATACAAGACCGCCTTGATGAGATGGGCGCGCTGGTCGGCCTGGCCCTGGTTTTGCCCTGCAAGGATGGGAGTCGACTCAGTAACAGGATCATCACCTCACGGCAAGACTTAGCAATGGCACGCTTCCCAAAGATGGTTGGCAGAGGTAGTAAGGGAAAGCAGCTGATAACACGTGCGGGCGGCATCTTTTCTTGGGCTTCCCCAGCCCACTCACAGGAAAGGGGGAGGAAGTGGCATGCGGTCTTGTTTTCGGACTATCCGGGCAAAGAGGGAGAGGTGAGGGGGGCTTACTGGGCGCGGCGCGGACACGCTTGTCGAGGGCGTCTTCGTAGCTGCGGGAGAGAGAACGGAGAGCTTCGTAACCGACGGCGAGGAGGATCACGGCGACGAGGGAGAAGAGGAGGGAGGCGGTTGACCGGACGTGCCACTGCTTGAAGACGATGCAGAGGTTGCTTGTGTCCCAGGTGAAGAGCATCTAGGTAGAGGGCCAACGTGAGCGGGTGATTCTGGAGATGGTCGAGGGGGATGGGTTTCTGCCATCGCTTACGTTCATGCTGCACATGTCCTCCATGCCTCCATCGCCATGGTCCATTCCACCGTGGCCCATGCCGCTGTGGTCCATATGTTCGTGGTCCATCGTGTTCGTTATCGGAGGCGGGGGATATTGTGGTTGTAGCTCGGGGTGTCGGTGCGAGGTTGGCGATGGTGTTGTAGAGCTTCCAAGATGAAAGGCGAAGCCTATGAGTGTCGGGCAGTTGAATACTAGTAAATGTGCTGCCTGGCGAGCGAAACAAGCTCAAACGTGCGCATGTGTAAAGGGCGACAACGGGGAGCTTGTCCTGTCCTTGGTAGTCGAGCTGCTGCTGCGCTGCTGGTTGGTGGTGTGGGCCAGATACCGTGTGGAATGTGGAATGGCGCGACGAGAGATACTTGAGGTACCATCGAATTAGATACGCGAAGCTAGGTACTCTCTGTCTCACCAGTACTATTGCCGAGGTCCCAGGCGCTGTAGGAAACGATTAGCGCTGGAAGCACCCACCGTTAATTGCGGCATCATTAACTGCCGGGGAGCACACCCTGGGCTTGAGACTGGAAAAGATGAGGGGTCCTCCTCTGTTGACGAGAGAGACGAGGTGGAAATCGAACTCGGGGTCGTGGTAGATATGATAACGTTATTAGTGTTCTGGAGGAAACGCTCCAGATTAAGAAGGTATCATGGAATGAATCAGTCATCATGATTTATCCAACGTTATAGCTCAGTCACATAAGATTCTGTAATGGAGGCTGCCGTCACCCTCTGAAGACTCTCTCTTTCCTCCCCGCGACATCCGCAACCTCACTTACAAATTTTGGTTTTGACGACAGTGTGACGCCCCCTCAGCCATCTCTCTCAAGACTCATTCAACCGCGACAGTTTGCTTCCCTTGACCTACAACGATTGAATCATTATCGGCCGACTGTGTACAAGTCTGGCCCTCAGTTTGAGATGCTTGCGCCCCCTATCAACTTGCCCAAGTGGTAAGTCGACATTGTTCAGAGACCTCACGTTTACTTACTAATTGACTCACAGGCTTGAGGAAAACTCCCACCTTCTACAGCCGCCCATCAACAACTACTGCGTATACAATGACGACTTTAGTGTCATGGTAAGTAGGCCCGTCGCTGTGCATCTACTTACTCAATTATTACAACCTCAGTAAATAAAAGCCCAACTCATCCACTGACTCAACCCCCCCGCCCTCTAGATCGTCGGCGGCCCCAATGCGCGAACCGACTACCACATCAACCAGACCCCCGAATGGTTCTACCAGTACAAGGGGGCCATGATGCTCAAAGTCGTCGACGACGGCCAGTTCCGCGACATCATCATCCGCGAGGGGGACATGTTCCTCCTGCCCGGCAACACGCCGCACAACCCGGTCCGGTTCGCAAACACCGTCGGCGTCGTCCTCGAGCAGCGCCGGCCCGTGGAGTCGCTCGACCGGATGCGCTGGTACTGCGCCAGCTGCGGCGAGGTCGTCCACGAGGCCGCCTTTCACTGCACCGACCTCGGGACCCAGATCAAGGCGGCCGTGCAGGACTTTAAGGCTGACGACGACAAGAGGACGTGTGGGAAGTGTGGCACTTTGGCGGACTGGGCGCCCAAGCCGGGGAGCATCAGGGACCCCAACCTGGAGTAAGCTGGCTATGTATGGGATTGTGTGCATTGGCTTTGACGAACTGCTTGGTGGCACGGGGATCTAAAATGACATGACGCATGGGCACGGTATTCGGCAGGTATTAATGTTGTTATTGTAGTTGTGGTAGTAGTTGCAGAAGGAATGCATCTGGCTCATCATATTCTACATCTCGGTATCGTCTTCTCCATTCAACATGTGGTTTCCAACGCGAATCAGAGTTTTCTCTACTCAGCGCAACCGCATCTACACGCTCAAGTCTCGGCAAAAGAGTAAGAGCTCGGCGACTGTTCAACAGGGATCTCGATGCTGCCCTCCTCCAGCTCCTTGCCATCGGCCCTCAGACCAGCCTGGATGACGTCGCCCGGCACGACGGGGCCAACACCAGCAGGCGTGCCGGTGAGGACGATGTCGCCGGGGTGCAGGGTCATGACCTTGGAGATGTCACTCAGGATGCGGGGGATCTGGTAGATCATCAGGTTGGTCGAGCCCTGCTGCCTGGTCTCGCCGTTGACCTTGAGGAAGAGCTCGACGTCCTGCGGGTTCTTGATGGACGGCTTGGGGATGATGTTGCTCATGGGCAGGAAAGTGTCGAAGCCCTTGGCAATGTCCCAAGGGAGACCCTTCTTCTTGGCCTCGTTCTGGGCGTTGCGAGCGGTCATGTCGATGGCCACAGCGTAAGCTACAAGATGTTAATTCATGGATCTGCGAGCAACTTCATCTGAGGGGGGGGGAACAAGTACCCTTGATAGCATCCAGAGCACCCTGGGTGTCTGAAGCTTGGAGATCACGGACCACCTTGCCAATGATAAGGGCAAGCTCAACCTCATAGTGCATGTCAATGCCATTCGGCCGCAAGACCGAGCCCTCGCCAGAGAGGACAATGGAGGAGGGCGGCTTGAGGAAGAAGAAGGGCTGCTTGGGCTTTGTGTTGTTCAGCTCGGCAACGTGTTCCCTAGGTTGTGTCGTCAGCGTGAGTTGCTCAGGAGGATGAGGGTGAGGATTGCGGCATACGCGAAGTTGCGGCCGATGCACACGACCTTGCCGGCCTGCTTCAGGCTCGACGATGCTTGCGGGGCCAAGTTGGCCATTGTGCGTCTGAGGGCGAACATTGCAAACGGATTTGAGGGGATATATCAACTGTAGGATTAATTATTCGCGGCTTTGGCTTGACCGACCGTCTATGTACCTATTCGTGGTGCGGCGGGCGAGATTGTCCCGACGAGACGCAGCGCGACTTCGGAGCAAGCTGCCGATGGGAAAGCCTCGGAGGTCGGCGCCGTATCTGGCTGCTCGGGGCCTAGCTAGGGGTTGCAACAACACTCCCGTCTCAACGCGTATCTTGGCGAGAAACTGGCCCGCCGACTTCGCAATTAGAGCGATCAGCAATAGAAGGATTACGGATTGACTGATTTCATTGGTCGTTGAGGTATCTTCCATTTGGCTGGGCTTCTCCAATGTGATCACGGGCATGTCGCAATACCTTTTCTGTTCTAGCGTCTTTTCTTGAACCTCCTCATGAACATGGTTCGTGACCAGAGCTCTTCCTCCTTCCTTTGTCGCAACAATAATCGAGCCAGGAATCTCGGACTCTCTTTATCAGGTTTTACGATGTCTGGTTCATCGGTTCATACTCTTTTCTCGATTCTTGATTCATTTTAATTATTTATTTTTCTCCTCGCGAATGTAGTACACCTATTCCGGCCGTCATTGTTCATCCAAGCGGATGGACAGACTAGCAACATGAACAACCAACCGCGCAGGGAGCATATCCAGCGACGGGCTCCGACTGACAAGGCGCAGATCTATGAACTGCAAGGCCCGGTGGTTCTCTTTGACTTGTTACAGCACCATAGCTTTCTCTGAGTGAACATGGCACTCACCCCGACTCTCGACTCTCGTCTCGTTGTTGCTCGCACCTCAAGGGCTCCCAAATTTCAACAAGGATCAAAGACAGGACTACGACAGAGCCTCTTGAGGAACAAAGGATCTCAACTGGAACAATGATCTTGTTCTTTACTTGGCCAGACTCGACTGAACACGTCCTGTAATCGACTTCGTCGAGGTCTATATAAGGCGAAACTCGAAGCATCATTGCCCAATTCATCCACACATCCTTTCAATCATTCTTCGACACATCAACTTTACCGACTAGAAGCACAAGAAAACATCCTTCTACATTCACCACCACCACCACCACAACAACAACAACATCTCCTCCAACCATGTGCATTCACGTCACGCGCTGGTTCTACTGCCCAGTGCAAGAGTCGCAATGCTCCGTCCCTCCAGCCGTCGTCCTGCCATCGATGGACCCCTTCAGGCCCTGCGCTCACTGGGAAGAGGGCCAACGGGCGCCGCAGCTTGAGACGAGCCATCTCGGCCTTCACGATCACCCAAACTACTGCTACGTACGACACAAGACAGTCCACTGGATCCGGTGCGCCATGATCCACGCCACAGAATGTCGCCAGTTTCCCCAGGAGTACCGCACCGAGCTGTACAAGATTGCGTGCCCCGGGTGCACCCAAGACGACGCCGGCACCCTGTCCGAGGGACCTTTTCAGCACTTCTCAGACGAGAACTCCGATGTGCCGCCAGAGACGGCCGCCCTCATGGTCACAGCCTATGCCGCAGAGCTGATTGCCTTGCTGCGGTCGTATCTGGTCCAGGACCTGAACTGGGAGCCTCCGGATCTGCGGACTTGGCTGGTCCACATGCGTGGGCAGAACTGCGTGCAGCGCAGGGAACACATCATTCGAGACATTCCACACACGCCCATGGCTATAACGACTGAGTGCGCGCTAGACTGCCCGTGTACAAAACACCCCTGGGCCCACAACATCGCACGCGCGTGTCGCCAGCACGAGGGAACCCTCATCCGAAGGAAACAGGCGACGACTTGGTTCCAGTTCGCCCTCCAGGACCGAGACCTGATGAACTGGAAGGAAACTGGTTTCGCAGACATTCCAGACCAGCTCTGGATGAACCTGGGCCAGGACAGCGCACAGAGACACACCCACGTCTCAGCTCTGGTCGGCAACCACGTTTCAAAGCTCTTGATGCTTGGCCCGACTGTCGCGCGAGCTGTCCCTGGTCGGCCCGCCATGACCCCTGTGGTTTGGCGCTTGACACTCTCGAGGAGGGAGTTCGTTGTCCACTCGCTCATGTTCTGGGCCTGCCTCGACCCGGGCATCAGTTGGCGGTTCCTGGAGAAGCTCATGCGTGATCAGATCCTGACGGCGCTGTGTCCTGACATCGACCCGGCTACTGCTCCTGCGGGCTGGCAGGCGCTCGACTGCGCGTTGTCTGCCGGGCCTGCAATGCGCGAGCTGGTGACCGCGGCCGAGAGAATTCCTCTTGACCCCTACAAGATTGCCGAAACCAACAGGGCCACCCAACGTCAAGACAGGCTCGTGGGCATACTCGAGCGCAACCGGCAAATTGCCTACCAAAACGCCGTCGTCAAGCAGAACATCGCCACTGGCATCGCCCAGGGCCACGAGATCGCCGGCGCAGCCGTCGCAGCCGCTGGCGCATCGACTTGCGCCATCTGCGCCGAGGACTTTGACGTGACCAACAACGACATCCCGAGACACCTCCGTTCAGTCCAGATGCGCTGCTGCCAGAACATCATCCACTCCCGCTGCTTCAAGGGCGTCGCTCTCTATCCCAAGATGGCTTGCTCTTTCTGCAACGCGCCACTCTCCGCCGTCGGTTTGGACCCCGCCTTGGCTGGGCCAGAGTGGAACTGGCGAGGACGGCCTCTCGATCTACCGCAAGCTGCCCTGACTGGAGAACGGAGTGCCAACCAGGAAATGATATTCACCCACCAGCCTCCACACCTTGTTCAGGCGTTGCAGGAAGCCATGATCGCAGAGAATTATCCCGGTCACGCCGCTCTTCGACAAGCAGCCAACGACGTGGAGATGGGAGACGCTGATCAAGATGCCGACCAAGACGCCGAAGGAGAACTCAACTTCGAGCCGTAGTGAGGCGTGCGCATTCAGGAAGATGGAGGAAAAAAAGGCGCTGGACGCCTCATCACAGTCAAGGACTGTACCTGCGAGGCCATAGAAGCTGAGACTCGCCAAGTGGCGTATATGTAGACGGTTGACAAGTGTCCACCGGATCTCTCACACCGTTTCATCAAGTTGGATGGAACAAGTAACAAGTGTTTCTTTTGTATTGGCGCTTTTGGGGGGGGTTAACGGCGGTAACAGGGATATAGTACTTGAAATTCTATGGTTTTGATCCTTCTCTACATGATTTATCTGCATTAAGCAACGTGAACAAACGCCCTCTTCTTGGCATTCCTCTCCTCATTCTCCTCCTCCCAGTTCTCGTCAACGTAGTCCTTGGTGCTCTTGTCGCGAATCTGCATGCCCACGACCTTGAGCGCAGCAATGTTGACACCCATCTCGTCCTTCTGGCGCTTGAGCGAGGTGCGGAGGTTGGCGCGGATGCCGTCGAGCATGGCCTTCATGGTGCGGCTGGCGACGATCTGCTTGTGGTGCGTCTTGAGCATGAAGAAGAGGATGCGGCACGTCAGGGGCATGTTCATGGAACGCATGGCGAAGATGTTGAGGAAGGTGAAGAGGATGGGGACCGAGGCGAAGGGGAGGACGAGCAGGGCGTCGTGCAGGGCCGAGGCCTTGATGCGCTGGAGGACGGAGAGGACGTAGGCCTCGGCGGTGATGTTGCCAAGGGCGAGGAAGACCGGGCTGCGCTGCGGGGGCTGGGCGTTGGGGTTTGTGAGCTTGGCCTCTTCGTACTCCTTGAGCAGATTGAGGTCGGCCATGCCCATCTCGAGCGCTTCCGCTATCCGCTCACCGGCCATGAGAGTCTCGGTTGTCTGTTTGCTCGCCGCGCCGACCTCATTGTTCTCATCCTGGGCGTCGGGGTCGCGTTCCAGGGACGTCGTGAGCGTGCTCTCGTACAACTCTTCGATCTCCCTCTCGCGCTCTTCCTCGAGGAAGATCTGCTCCTCTGTCTCGTCCCAGACCCGAATGCTTTTGTCGTGGCCGGCACTGACCAAGAAGTTACCGGTGTGCGCGATGGCGATTGCCCACACCTCGCCGTGGTGGCCATCCATTCTCTGGATCTGCTCGAACTTGTCACCGTCCCAGTACCGAATTGTGCGGTCTTTGCTGCTGCTGAAGAAATGGTGTCCGTTACCGTCCGAGTTGTGTGGTACAAAGGCAACTTGGAGAATACTGTCTTGGTGTCCAAAGAGCGCCTTGTGACAATCTCCAAAGTCTAGACCCCAAATCCTGATGTTCTTGTCGGCGGAACTTGTGACGATCAGCTTGCTATCGTAAGAAATATCCATGCTCAAGACGGGAAGCTTGTGGCCGTAAAGGTTGAGGTAGAGCTTCAGCGAATCGACGAAGAAGACCTTGACGGTATTGTCAAGGAGCGCCACTGCCAGTAGCCTCGAGTCTGGTGAGAACCTGAGGCTGAGAATATCGTCGGAAACCTTCAACGTCCTTGACTGGTGGAGCTTCAACTTCGGCACCGTCCGCCTCGTACCCAGCACTTCCTCCTGGATGATGCGGAAGTCCCAAAACTTGGCCGTCTTGTCAGCGCTTCCTGAGACAACAGACTTGCCATCAGGATGAACGTGAAGGGCCCAAATGGCACCAGTATGAGCATCGACGCTGTCCAGGAGAGCGGCTGAAGCCACATCAAATAGTTGTAATTCACCACTCTTCGTACCAACCACAACGACCTTGTCACCCGGGAGAAAAGAGCAGCATAACGCATAACCACATTCGAATGTTCGAATGCAGTTTTGGGTCTTGGCGTTCCAGATCTTCAAGCTGCCGTTGGATGCTGATGCCAGCATCTTGTCGTCTGAGCTCAACGACAGCGCGCGAATATCTGTTCGGTGGCCGGGTAGCTCGACGGATAGCGCCCTTGTGTAATCGGGAACGTCTTCTTTCTTGGACTTCTCGCTCTTCTCCTTTGACGGTAGACTGTAGTACTCCAGGAGGTTATTTGTGGTCCCGACAAGCAGGTGGAGATCCTTCTGCCCGCTGGGCACAGCCCAGTCGACGGAGCGAACCTTGCCTCCTGTCCGCACGATGACATACTGCACGAAGACGTCGCTGACGTCGGCCTTCGAAGCATCGACGGCCTGATCATCTTCGTTTACGTCTTCCTCGGCAGTCTTGCCGTCCTTTGCCTTCTCACGGCGTCTTCTTCGCTTGCGAGCTAGAGCTTTCTTGATCTCGGCTTCTGATCGTATCCTCCACACGTCGACTGCCTTCTCGGCGCCGTGGACGGCGAAGTAGTCCTTCTTGGGGTGAAACACCACCTCGGTAGCCCTGTCTTTGCTTTGGCGGTGTAGAGTGCCGCGGTCTTGAAGGAACTGGGCGGCAGCAGGCACGTCGACCCGCCGAGCGCTCAGCGCAAGTCCATCGGCATCCAAAGACCAGACTTTGATCTCGCCATCATTTCCGGCCGTAACACAGCCGCTGTAATCTGGAGACAAGCCTAGCGCCCAGCACTCGCCATTGGTTTGCGAGATGTGGGTTTCTATGCAGTGCCTTGAGGACAGGTCCCAGAGCTTGATCAGAGAGTCCTTGCCAGTCGTCAGGAGGAAGCCGTCATGGGCACCCTCGCCATCTACAACCATAGCCTGAGTACCATCCTCGTCTTGTACCTGCGATTCTGGTTCGACGAATCGAAGACCAGTCACTTGATCCTTGTGTCCTCGGAGCTTGAACTGGCCAACTTCGGCAACCAGATCCCAGATGATGATGTCGGTGTCCTTGGAGCCACTGGCGAGTCTGACACCAGAGTTGTCGAATGCGAGCTTGGTGATTGCGGATTTGTGGCCGTTGAAGTTGAGGATAACCGAGGAGATCTTGCTATCCCAGAGTCGAATGCTACCATCCTCATACCCCACGGCGAAGACGTCCTTGTCGGATTTGCTTTGCGCAAGTGCAGTTACAGGCACCGTGCAGCGCTCATCCCTCCAACGACTCAAGAGCTCGCCCTTCTTTATATCCCAGCAAAGAACCTCCTCGTTGGCGGCGACAATCGCCTGTCCCGCGCCAGTCCCCTTTCGGTCCTTGGACGTCCATAGCAGGTTCGAGGTGGGCGAGGCGACGACGCCGAAGGACTTGTCATGCTCGTATTTCCTTCGACAATAAGTATCAAGTCAATCGCAAAGGTTCTGGTTTGACTTACAGGTATGACTTGACCATTTTTACCGGTTTGCGACCAAAATTGGCCTACGTCGAAGTTGTCTCTTACAAACAAGCCCAGAAGACTTTCCTCCATCCCACGGTCCGAGTGGGAAATTTTCTTATCGATAAGGAGGCGTGGCGCAAGACCCACTTGGTCGCTTGCGCTGTGAACTGGAGCTTTCGCGTCACGTGGACGGTTCGGGAGGAGCTCGACGTGCAACACCACGTAAGCCCCACTACCAGGCGTCACCTACCTAAGCTCCCAAGGACGACGATAGTAAAGGGGAGCGCAAACGGACCGGCCGACAAGATGCTTCTTCTAGACTACCAAAACGTGCTGATTCAGTCAGTCCTGACTGAGCGGTTCTCGGGGTGAGCATGCGCATGAGAGAATGTACTGAGTCGTTAGCTAATAGATCGTACGTCAGAGCCCCTCCCGCTTCCATTGACCAGACGGTCAGCGACTTCGACGGCGTTACGTTCCATATCTCTACCCCCGAGACCAAGTCCCAAGTTCTCCTTTCGATCCAAATAAGATGCTTCCCTGACCTCGTCAAATACGGAGCCGAGGAGGTTCTCCAGCGGGAGTACGGCGACTATGCGGCACCGGCCGAACCGGGCTTCGACTTCTCTGTCCTGATCGATCTGGAGAACCTCCCCGAGTCAAAGGGTAGGGTTTCCAACGCTTCCGAGCATGCGTCACGATGTAAAATGCTGATTGATGACCAGAGGAACGAGATGCGCTTGCCCTCAAGTTCGCCCTACTGAAGCGCAACGCCATGGCCGCGCCATTCGAACAAGCCTACCAGGAGCACTATGCGTTGAGGGAGGAGGCGTCCAAGTTTACATCTGAGGAGGCGCCTCAGGGTGTAAAAGAGGGAGGCGAGGTTAAAGCCATTCACTATCGAGAGGAGGAGGCCATCTATTTGAAGGCCAGCCACGATCGAGTCACTGTCATCTTCAGCACCGTCTTCCGCGAAGAGACGGATCGAGTGTTTGGCAAGGTCTTCATCCAAGAATTCGTCGATGCGCGGCGACGAGCAATTCAAAACGCCCCTCAAGTCCTCTTCAAGAACGAACCTCCTCTCGAGCTGCAAGGCGTTCCAGGGGTTCAAAACACCGGATCCAAGGATATCGGCTATGTCACTTTTGGTATGTCTATGTGTAAGAAGTGGGTTTGGGAGTCTTAACTAATCATAACCAGTCCTCTTCCCCCGACATCTTACACCTCAGCGAATGGCCGACGTTATTTCCCACATCCAGACCTTCCGTGACTACTTCCACTACCACATCAAGGCCTCGAAAGCCTATATTCACTCCCGTATGCGAAAGCGAACTGCCGACTTCCTTCAAGGTGAGTTTTCCCACCGAGCTAACGCTGCCATGAAAAAGACTAACAATCTCCAGTGTTGCGCCGCGCGAGGCCCGAGAACGAGGAGAAGGAAAGGAAGACCGCAAGCGGCAGGACCTTCAAGGTGCAAGGAAACTAAGCATTGTCACAGAAAAAGACGGAACACTTCCGTGTCAATACTGATGGAGCAAACGGTCAGCCGGCTTCGTTGACATCTTGAAGCACGTAGATACGGTGGCGGAGCGAGTAGACTAAGGATGAGCGAATGATGCTATAAAGTTTTACGAATTGAGTATTCAATTCTTCAGTTAAATTAGACAGAAAACTGCTTAGACGCCAGAAGCAATTGTGAACCACCAACTGTGCTACCTGTAAGTGCTCCTCGCCTGAGGCACCCATTTAGCGTGGGTTGCCGAGCCTCAAGGGTCCTTTGTGGTTCGAGCGAATAGGTCGGCGCCGATCTTACAGGAAACACACCAAACACGACGGCCCTCGGGTCGCTACGACAATGATATGGCCCTTCGGATCGCAAAGTCCCGACAAGATAAATGAGGAGAAATCCAAAGACGAAGCGAAACGACGATCAGTATCATGGACGGATTCCCTAGGTACACCTGAGCCGGATCCTTTCGCCGCTGCAAAAGAGTGGGCGCCTACAGTAATATTCTCGCTCGCAGGCCTCACTGCCTTGCAATTATACGCAAACTACCTTCGCAGAATTCCCGGATCAGCCTATGTCCGCCCCAATTTCTTCCGCAACAGGAGTTTGTTTGGTCGTGTTACAAGCGTTGGCGATGGAGATAACTTCCACTTCTTCCATACACCTGGCGGGCGAGCGGTCGGCTGGGGCTGGTTGAGAAAAGTGCCAGAGACTCGCAAAGAGCTGAGAAACCGGACGGTACGGGCATTCTCACCAATTGGGCCCACGAATCCATGCTGATTGACACTTCGTTCGGACAGATACCTATACGCATTGCAGGCATCGACGCTCCCGAATGCGCCCACTTCGGACGACCAGCGCAGCCATTTTCAGCTGAGGCACTGGCCTGGCTCTCGAACTACCTACTCAACCGCAACGTTCGGGCATACATCTACAAGCGAGACCAGTACGAGCGAATCGTGGGGACGGTGTACGTGAGACGATTCCTGCTGCGAAAGGACGTGGGCCTGGAGATGATCAAGCAGGGCCTGGCGACGACCTATGAAGCAAAGACGGGAGGCGAGTATGGAGGGATGAAGAAGGTGTACGAAAAGGCCGAGGCCAAGGCGAAGAGAAAGCGAAAGGGAATGTGGTCAGGAAAGCCGAGCGAGTTTGAGAGTCCGAGGGACTACAAGACGAAATGGGCAGGAGTCGATAAGAAGAATGCCCTATAAAGATAGCAAAGTAAGGTTTGCGCCAATATCCCGGATAACTCTAGCCCTTTTCCCTAGATGGTTACCCAGTCGCTTGATAAGGTGCCCGGGCAGGATATGAAGCGGTTTGCAGATCGTTGGAGGGGCAACCGGCTACTTCGTGTAGGTGTGTCGAATATCTGACTGACTTGGGGGCAATATCAGGTTAGCTTAAGCTGGGCCATACCATCACAAACTTTAACATAACCATTTGAATCTATGGCGCAATTGTCATGTAACGAACGCTGGATGTTTTTCAGAAGAAACCTCAAGTTTGGCCACCCCTTTCGCGGGCGTTTCAAGGGGCGTTTCTGCTTGTTGAATACCTAGACTAGAATGTCAAAAGATGAGAATAGCATAACATGATCTCAAGTAATCTTAAAAATAAGGATAGCCACTTCCCTCATATCCTATTCATAACAATGTCCCCTGTATGGCTTGTGAATGTTATTGCGGCGAATGGGATTCTTATTCCATTGCCAAACATGATGCAGGGTGGCGGGCCCTAATCATGATACAGCCACGTCCGTTTTCTGCCACTGTTGCTGTGACAGAAAGCAAACAGGGACCCAAGCAAGGGATCTGCCAGAGAGTCTGAAGTTGTTTCAGAAGAGCACCTTGACAGGTTCTAGAGTGATGTTTGAGTTTAAGCACTCAATGACCCCCTACCATCTACTTAAGCGGAAAGAGTAGACTTTCCGACTCAGAAAGCGAGGCATTCACTATTGAGCCAGCGATTATGCAGTTGAATCAAGTTGTGCATGCATGGCATACCTTGGGTATGGATCACGATCTGCTCGCACAGCTTTACATTCCCCAGTCACCGTTGTGTCTCAGACAACCAACGACGTGCAACGTGATGGCTGGGCTAGGAACACCCCTGGCTGTCCCCCAACCTCCCGAGTTTAGCGCACCACGAGGCCGACAGAATGACACTGACGGCAGTTGTGCCTATGTTTACTCGAGGCTTTTTTGTCTGGCAGCTCTCAGGGGCTTACGCCCGTTCAGCGGGTCACAGGTGTAGCCAAAGCTGCGGCCCGAGCTTGGATTTGGCGGCAGAGGACGAATCGCAGGAATAGCTCGGCGGTGAGGGCGATGCATGGAAGTTGGCACGGACGGATTCTTCATGCATCGGCAAGGAGAAGAAGGCGTGTCCCTTTTGCGCGTCTGCAGGTGTGCCTGTGTCTCGTGTGGTTTGCCAGGCCTGCCAGGTGATCGCGGCGTGAGAAAGTGGTGCTCCACTTGATCCCCTGGACCACCCAAGCTTGACCTTGCTTGACCTTTGACAACGCCAGCCGTTTCTTCTCTCCTCTCTCCTAATTCTCACCTCATCCTTCGTGAGAATCCTTAAATCGCGAGTGGAGGGGATCCTTACCTTTCCAACTTGTCCTTCGTTTCCTCCCCCCCCTCCCCTTTCGTTTATTTGTCTGCATTTTCTCCGCCTGGTGTGGTGTGTTGCCTGTGCATGACGCCTCCCGCCATCGTCGACTCGACAACACCTGCAAAGCCAAATTCAATTTCAACGAATTTGGCGCACACTCTTTTCCCAGGCCGTGTTTCTTACCGTCACTCGCTATCCTCCCACGCACTCAGCTACCGCCTCGCCTCCTTATTTCGACTTTTTACCGCTCAACAGACGCTGTGACGCCGCTATTATCCTTCTGCAGCATCCCGAGATTCCTGGCCACCTTGTGCGGCCTTGCATTCCAACGTTGGTCGACCTGGAGACGTGGGTATCATCCTTCGTACTTTCGGCACCACACAGAACACCTTGGCCACGCAGACGCCTGTCCCTATTTTCACCTCCAGCGCGAAATTGAAGCATCTCATTGCATGTGCATAGCAGCGTAATACTTCAGCAAGCAACGCATTGCAAGATTCGCCGACACGAGAGAGACCCTCTGGATACGAGAACAAGCAACTCCAGCAGTCAAACTCTCGCGGACTCTCCCAAGCTCATTGGTGTCGCAGCAGTTTGATTAAGTGGCGCCCTAACACAGACCCGCTCCCGGTTGTGATACGTACCGCTGGTCGTACGTCTTCCAGGTTGTTCTCCCTTGTAAAAAAGGTACGATTATTTTCCTGTGTCCCACGAACAAACACCAGGAAACCTGGGGTTACGCTCTGAGGTTCAAGGCGGACGAGCTCCTTTCTTTCTCTTCACTTTTTGCTCCAACTTGTTCTCTATCATTCAGCGATCCATCGCTGGTTCCCACCTTGGTCCTCCTCATCTTACACCCAAGTTGCTTCAGATACCGGGCAGTTAAAGTGGATTATCGATCTAACCTATTCGGGTTAGCTACGGGCTTCTGGAAATCCAGTGCACCTCGCGAGTACGGGCATCGCCATCGCCAGCAATTTCCCGCATACGTGCTGAGGCTACTGGAGCACTGCCTAACATCCAACCAAACTTGGACCTTACACCTCCCGATTCCGACTCAATTGCACGCAAACGAAGACATCGCGACGAGCGACTGCGACGATTTACCACGTACAAACCGAATTTGATTTCCTCCCTCCAACTATTTTACGCCAACTCGAATACTCCGCGACCCATCGCTTTTATTCGCAGCATTCCTGCTATTTATCACCACAAACCCCGATCATTCGCCCCTTGACATGGCCCACTCTTGAATCTGAGATGCATGCACGAACAAAGTCAGCACCGACGACTCCCACAAGATCCGTCTCCCCTGCGCCGGGATACCAACCGCAACCAGCGACGAGTCTTATCAATTCGGCATTCAGCAGCGACAAGCGATAATTATGCGATTACCTTTTCAACGGCGTGGCCCATCGGCGCGCCAAACCAACGGGCCAGGCTCCGTTCTAGGTCCCGGTCTCGTGGCTCTGATTACCCTGGCGCCATCATTTTCGCAAGGCATCACCTTTAATCCAGTACCCTCGCCAAATCTCGACTTTTCAAACTTGGGGAAAATCGGCATCATTGGAGATTACGACGGTATCTCTCTCTATGAGTACGAGGGCCAGAATGAAGGCTCTCGCAGCTCCAATGGAAGCGAGTCACTTTTAGCTCAAATGCCCAACGGCGCTTTCGCCTCGGTCGTTTCAACAGATGCCTCGATCCGTGCCATGTGCACTTTTCAGCTCAGTAACGGGGAAATGCAAGGAGTAGTAATAGGCGGTAATTTCACGAGTCTGGATGGTACACAATCGAAGGCAGTGGCGCTTTTCAACCCAAATACGACCGAGATCACACCTTTGGACGGACTCGAAGGCGAGGTCAACGCCCTGCTGTGCGACCAGGAACGAAGTACAATCTATGTAGGCGGTAATTTCAAGGGCGCCAACTCTACTAACGCCATCGCCTGGGTCGGCACAGAGGGATGGACCAATTTGCCATTTGCTGGCTTCAATGGACCCGTCAAGGCAATCACCAAGGCATCGAACGGCCACATCATCTTTGGAGGTATATTTACAGGTCTAGGGAATTCCAGCACGGCCAAGCAATCGGACAGTCACGCTATCAATCTTTCGACGGCCAACCTCAGCGATGAAAATGGTGCCTCGGGTAGCAACCCCAAGGATATTGTTTGCGCTGGAGGATCGAGCAGTCCCTGGCTCTTACAAGACAACTCTCCCGGTTACTGGGAAGCCGACTTCTCCTTCGAATTTGCGCCCACCAAGCTAAGGCTTCGGAACACACGCCAGGACGGCCGTGGCGTCAAAACCTTCCGTTTCCTCGCCTATCCAATCAACGGCATCATGAACTTGACTTATGTCGACCCTGAGAGCGGTAACAACGTGACCTGCACTAGCGAGTGCCCCCTCCGCGACGACGATGGGTATCAGGACTTCACCTTTGTGAACAGAGTCGGCATGGACCAGTTTCGCATCGCCATCTCCGAGTGGTACGGTAACGGAGGCGGTCTTTCAGGAATCGAGCTGTTCCAGAGCGATACGTACGCCTATGCCGTTTCCGACTTTAATGAGCCGACTTGCGGAGGAGCTAAGTCCCCTGCTTCGGCAACGCACACGGGCCCTTGGGAAATTTCCCCATCCCTGGAAAGCAGTTCCGACTACCTTACCGCAAAACTCGACGGCGACTATGATCCCGAGAAGATATCTGTCACCTTCTACCCCAACATCGAGGAATCTGGCAACTACTCTGTCAATTTATACACTCCTGGATGCCAGGCCGATGGAACGTGCTCAACCAGGGGTCGCGTAAATGTGACCGGAGTCATGTCAACTAAGTCCGAGGAGGCCAACTTCACCACCACGCTATACCAGACAAACAACTTTGACAAATATGACCAGATCTACTTTGGATACATCGCAAAGAGCTCTGGTTCTTTCAAGCCTTCCGTCACTCTTCGCCCGCTTGACGGACAAGACGTTGACACCTTGACAATTGTCGCACAGAGGGTTGGATTCAGTCTGATCAACTCAACTGGAGGCCTCAACGGGTTGTACGACTTTAACCCCGACGATGCGGTTGTAAATGCGTCGAGCCTTGCCGATTCGCCGATCAACAAGCTCGGTGCCAGCTTCGATCGGGCGTCTGGTGTCACCGCTCTGGTCACTGACGGCAATGTCACTTATGTAGGCGGCAACTTCACCTCGGAAGATCATGACAACATTCTTGCTATTATTGATAACGGCGACGTCAAGGAACCCGGTGGTGGCCTCAATGGCGATGTCTTTGCCATGTACCTCAACGAGTCGCAGCTGTACGTTGGCGGAAACTTCTCAAACACGCAGACTGGACCTGTGAAAGGCTTGGACAACGTCGCCATGTACGACACCGAAGAAGACAAATGGAGCGCCCTGGGCGCCGGCCTCAACGGGCCCGTTGAGAACGTCGTGCCGCTAGTGATAAACACGACGATAGACACCCCTGAGGTTGTCATGACATTTACTGGAACCTTTTCTTCCTGCAACGCCTTCGACGACTTTGATGCTATCCCTGTCAATGGCTTCGCCATCTGGGTTGCCTCCAAGGGCAATTGGCTTCAAAATATTGAGGGTAACTACCCAGGCTTCAGCGGGTCGCTCACAGCTGCCATTTTGGAACTTCCCATGGGCGGCGGCTCGCTCTTTGCTGGCTCCCTTTCATCAGCTCAGCTCGGCGCGAACGGAGCTGCCACGCTTAGCGATGACGGCCTCGGCCAGTTTCCTCTGCAGATCCGGGCCCCAACTCCATCTTCCAACTCTTCGAGTCTGAGTCGCCGTGCTCTACCCTCAGCCAAAAACAACACAGCCGGGGTAGTAACTGCCCTCTTTTATGACGACAACGACTACAACATCACCGTCCTCGCAGGTCATTTTGTAGCTGAATCGTCAAACAGCACCGAAATCGAGAACATTGTTCTCCTTGAAGATGACAAAGTCCTTGGACTCGGCTCTGGCATTGCAAGCGATTCTACTTTTGCTGCGCTGGCCATCCGAGACGGCATCCTCTTTGCGGGTGGTGACATCAGCGGCACTGTTGAAGGAACTGATGTCACGGGTATCATCTCGTACGACTTGGAATCGAAGGTGTTCAACACGCAGCCCCCTTCCGTTTCAGGGGCCAATGCTACTGTCGCAGCCATTGGTGTTCGCCCTGATTCTACCGATGTATATGTGGGTGGTTCTTTTGACAATGCCGGTGCGCTTGACTGCCCTGGTCTTTGCGCCTACAGTGTCGAATCTGGCCAATGGACCCGCCCGGGCACTGCACTCGATGGAACTGTTTACAGTCTACTCTGGACTGGCAAGAATGAGTTACTCGTCGGTGGCGATCTTCGCAATGGATCTACTGGGCGTTTCCTTGCAAGCTGGGACGCCAAGAAAGAGACATGGTCCAACTTCGACCCTTCTAATGATATTCCGGGGCCGGTCTCGGTTATTGCCGCTGCGTCTAGCGACTACGATCAGATCTGGATCGCTGGCTCTTCCCTTAAGGATGGCTCCGTCTACCTCATGAAGTATGACGGTGAGAAGTGGCAAACTGTGAACCCGTCCCTATCTTCAAAGACGGTCATTCGCGGACTCCAAGTCTTCTCCGTGACTGAGAACCATGGCGGAAGCGATCTCCTGGACAACAACCAGATCTTGATGTTGACTGGATCAATCGACATCCGTGGCTTTGGCGCAGCGTCAGCAGCCATCTTCAACGGCACGGATTACCAGCCTTATGCCTTGACCATGAAGGCCGGTGACTCTCCAGGGACCATTGCAGGCATTTTCTCCCAGAAGGACAACTTCTTCTCAAAAGGTACGTTGAAGCTGCATTCAAACTAAGCGCATAGTTCTAACTCCATGTTCAGAGAAACATATGCCTCTGGTCTTCGTCATTCTCATTGGCCTTGCTATTGCGCTCGGCTTAATGCTTCTGCTGGTCCTTGCAGGCATCATCCTCGACCGGCTACGCAAGAAACGCGAGGGTTACGCCCCTGCGCCAACGTCCATGTATGACCGTAGCAGCGGAATGCAGCGTATTCCGCCTCACGAGCTCCTCGAGTCTCTTAGCCAAGGTCGAGGCGGAGCACCACGTGTCTGAAGAAAAGGTTCATCCAAGATCTGGAACAATCGTCGTTTTAGCAAGCTGCACGCATATTGATTTCTATCTTTTGGCGTTTGGAAAGGTGTATGGGGATATTGCGGACCGTGGAGGTCCATTGCTATTTTCAGAGTGGAAAGGGATCTAATATCGCAGGTCCCAGCAAGCGCGGAAGTCTTGCGTTTTCGGAACATGGTCGACCTATTCCAACTCCAAACACTATACCCCCTTACTTCGGCTGGTTTCCAGATGATGGGACAGCATAACGAGAACTCCTCACCAAAACTCACCCTCTCACCCTCTTCTTCGCGTTTTGTCTTTTACCTTTTCACTTCACGAGGTCATGACTCGCCGGTTAATATCTACCTGTCTATTTTCTCCTTTCCCAACCCGCGCTCAGACGCGCTTCTCTGTCGAGAACTTTCCCTTGTTTACTATCCCTTCTTCGTTGTACATTATACTTCGAGATAGTCTCCGCTATAGACTGTCGAGGCGCTGGGGCCTCTGCGCCCTCGTTCCTCATTTGTTGCTCGGGTGTCCCCCCTTCGATACTGTCTGGAGGGGGTTGGAGGGATGAAGGGTGGGCGAGCTGGGATCTGAAGAGGCTGGTCTGGTGGTTTTAGTTAAGGGAGGAGGATCTGGCCGAAGGCGGTACGAAACGCAGAGGCTATCTAGAGCTGAAATGGTGTATCAGTCTAGACATGGTAGCTTGATCTGAATGGATATAGTTGCTCAGCTGTCCTTGTTCCGTCGTTGAGCCAGCTTGTGTGAGGCTGTTCCCTTGGTTGTTTCATCATCTCCTGGGCACTCGGGGGTGTGGGTTCTCCCGTTGTGCGAGCCCTATCATGTACGTTCTGCGGTGTGAATGCTTGTTCCTGTTTAGTTATGTTCCTTTCGAAACAATGTTTTTGATGTCTTGGAACTCTGCACTACGTGGTTGGTGCTTAATCTTCACCTCTTGGTTGAATAAGACATTCATTGTGACCATTTCGAGAGTACTCGAGGTTTGAATGAGCTGACAAGGTTACTGGTTGTACTCATAAGTCGCCCTGTGACGCTCGATTAGGGAGTGTTGTTTTATATTGATATCTCACCCACCGTTGAAGACACTGGATATTCGTTATAGCAAGCCCATAAGCATTTGCAGAAAGGTTCCTGTTGATCCGAATGTCTTCACTTTAGGTATGATGATGATACTATTCAGTGCTGGGCCTTACCCTAGACCACCAATGACTCCGACTGCTGAGGGGCAGGATTGTCTCGATTGGGACGCAACGGGGCGGAAGCCGCCTCAGCCGCCGTGCCAACCCGTCTACGTCACCTCACCCACAAAGGGACTTCTTGCTGTCTCTGTTTGCCCTGCCCTGGGATCTCGCGCCGTCTCAAACGGACCATGGCTGAACACACACAGAGGCACCGGGGAGATATCCACAACCAACGGTTGGCGCTCGCATCTGCGCGTCCTTGGCAAGAAGCTGCAGATGCTAAACGAAATGGTGATGCTGCCAAGCAATGCTGGATACGTGAGGTGCGAACGCGGAGGCCAAATAGTTGCATCAAGAGTGGCTCTGACTTGTTGTTCTTGTCCAGGGTGAGAAAAGACGACGGCCAAAGGCCGCTGGGAAGCCGCCGCTGTCGAGGCTGTGATGCAATCAATGCCCTGCAGAGGTGAGCGAGAAACGACGTCGTTGCTGATAACAACAGCAAGGCGCAAGGAGGCACAGCTCGCAGCCTTGTCTCAGACTGGTTTAACTTCCCCGGCAGTTCTGATGACGCTACAGACATGCCTCAGCATCCCCGCTGCAGCCCTCTTCCGTCCGAGATGGTTGCTGAATACCACCAAACCACCAAACCACACCCACCGCCCTGAACGCTTACAGTCAGCCATGATTCCAGGTGTGGGCAGTCACCTCTGAAGCATCGGCCGAGAGGCCCAGAGCACGGACGGATGCAGACGGACGGCCAGAAATAAACACGGATCAAAGAACTCTACTGTTACTGTAGGGGACCGTTCTTATCGATCCGGCGCCGCCACGGCATCATCAAGTACCAGCCGCTGTACCACCAGCTTTCCATGCCGTGACTCGGCGCATGGGTGATGGAGCGTCCGTTCCGCGGAAGAGCCAGCAACGCCAATCCAATAGAGATACTGCTCAACCCTCGTGAGCTGCACGGGGAATACCGCGTCAAGGCTACGTGAATGGCGCGGACTCATCTTCTAGTGACAAGCGCGATGCACAGGCGCACCGATATCGATATTGTGACGACAGGATGCTGAATGCGCGTCAACGTCTTGTAGTAGTCTCCAGTCCTCCGGGCAAGGATGGGATTCACTGGAATACCATCTCACGTCGACGTCGACAATACGACGGCGCTGGAACTGGGCGTTCCAGGGCTAGCCGAGTCAATAATATTTCGCTACTTCACGTCGCCATTGACAGGCACATGTGACTGATGAATGGCCCCCGTATTGCTTCCTCTTATCGAACGTACGTGTCGGGGTAGCAACAGCAGAGTGTTGGAACACCCCCTTCGGCACTGAGTCCTTCGCGCGCTTCCGCATCTGAGACAATACAGAGCCAAGGTGACAAGAAAAGTGGAAAACGCGCAGGGATAATTAAGACCAACAAGTGCCGGGCGAGTGATGGCCATCGGCTCCAGAGGGCAACTCACCAAGGAAAGCAAAAGAAAGCCCCAATAGGGCCCCGAACAGCTCGTTTCAGCGTAAGGGCTTTGGGTCGTTAGATGCAGAGCGCAAACGGATAAAATGATCTGTCTGTTGTCCTATGTTAATCAGTGGTTGGCCATCGACTGGGGTCGGCTCAAACCAGTCTCACAGTCCGCCAGCCTCGATCGCCCTGCATAACGATGCTTCCGCCGCCCGAATCCTTTTCTTGCCAAAAGGCAGCCGCTAATGAACAGAAACGTTTGCTGCCTGATAGAGCGATAGCCGACGAACAAGCTATAGAGTTGAGGCTTATCTTAAGCTCGTCAAAGCATTGCTGCTCAAAGCATTGCTGCTCATAGAGGAATACCGCATCGGTCATTCCAAAGCAGGACTTGACTTCCTTGGACCCCTTTGTCATAGCGTTCCGAAGGTAAGGTTTCTGATGACATTGCGCGGCGGATAGCATGAAGAACATGCTCAGTTTTGGAGCTGGGGCGGTTCTTTGCGGAGCGAATCTCTCTGATTCCACACCGACTGCAACTTGACTCCTTACTCTTGTTCACAGCTGCCGCGTCAGCGAAATCACCATGAATCCCCTGGACCTTGTGGGAAAAAAGTCCAAACGGGTCTTTTGGAGCGTGTCCCCACGGCCCGCTCTCCTTATGCCACTCCCATCTCCATTGTCTGCTGCACTGGTCTCTCCGTTCGTTATTGAAAAGTCTGAGAGCGGGCCTTGTCTCTGCGTTATGCTTCCTTCCCCCCGTGGCGTCGGCTTCTCTGCCTCCCGGACTGCTAGCTGCGCGCCAAAGACGCACCGTCTCCTGTACGCCCCCGCCCGTGATCGCCAGAATAGTTAGTGCTGTGGGTAGTTGCATGCCACGTCCGCCGTGCACTTTTACTCCGTACGCACCGGCCGAGAAGGCCGGAGCTGAAGCTTGCGCTGAGGATTTGTTCTAGCAGCGACCTTCTTTGTTTTGACTGTAACTGTGACTGCACACGTGTTGTCTGTATCTGTCTCCGGCTAACGGTTATGGTTGGACGGCACCTGCGTCCCCTGCGCCCTAGAGGGAGAGCCTGGCTGCTTGGCGTGTGTTGCAAGCGCAGCGCTGAATCTGGGAGCTTCTGCTCTGTTCTGCAAGAGTAAGAGTGCGCCGTGGTGAAAGGCGCACTCGAAGTGATGAGATATGCGCATAAGCCAGGCGCAGTCTCGGCGTGGGACGCAGTAGTTGTTAAATGTTGGGGGACACGAGCATCGTTTTGATAGCTAGCAATGTCATGCGGCCGGGCGTTGGTATCAGACTCAATATCCAACAGAACGGTTCACGCAACGTCAATATGGAGATCACCGCCGTTCTAGAATTCATAGCACGTGTTGTGTGGATAGAGGTGCTGTGCTGTCGGGGTCCTTCACCAGAACATCGGGTCGAAAGACAACAAACAGAGTAAGATCTACACAAATCCACGCAGTGAAAGGCGTTGAATTTGCTCATCAGAATTGATCTCTGTGTGGTTTGGTGTCATGCTTGTTTCCAACGACTCTCGAGGCCAGGACTCAAAACCACCCGTCCAGGCCGTCTCACCGTCCCACCAACAATGAGGCAGCTGTAGCATAACGCAGCTGCATCTTGGGACGCCTGAGTCTGACCAGGTGAGTGAGTCGCCTTCTCACTTATCTAAGGCTCTGACTCGTAGTACTTGTCCTCTTAAACCAAAGCTCCTGGTAGCGATACCTGTTACTCCCGAGACTGGGCTGGTCTCCGGGGCACCGAGGTCGATCCACTTGCCCTATGTCATTCTAAACTGATGACTGGGTAGTACTTGGCTGGCTATGAAGCCCTCTGCTACCGATACGTGATGTACGAACTGCAGATCTTGTCAGGCGAAACCCGAAGAGAGCAGTTCATATCTTTGAACCAAGCTCGAGCCACTGGATTGTCAGGTGATGCCATAGCTCTGGGGAAACAACCCCCAGAAACGAACGAAAACAGGCTCGAGCCAGCGCCCACGGCTCTTGTTCGCTTTAATCTCTCTATACCCACTGGTTAATCTTGATGGCGAGATAGGACTCATTAGAGAAAACGCCTAATCGACGAAGCTGGGACCAGGCAGCAGAGAGACAACGGAGTTCGGGATTTCTGCCGTTAACGTTGCACTCGTCGCCCTGGACTGCTGGAGGGGTTAACTTTTGAGGCGGACTGGGGAATGCTGGAGGATTGTGAGACACACCCTTGTCCTTAAGGCGTAAACCGAGTGGCCCTACTGCCCTGTCAATCTGCTTGCTGAATCCACATCGTTCAGCACTTTTGATCCTCTCATTTCTGATAGATTGCTTGAACACTCAGCTACTCTCCGTCAGCTTAACTCCCTGGACATTGAGTTGCAGACCTATCTGCATTCTAGAAGAGTTCAGGCATGCGTGCTCCAAGGATGATATCATAGCATGATGGTGAGTTTACACCTGTCATGCGAATCGTCAGCATCTGTCGGTAATGTTGCGATCGGCACATCACCAATCTCGGGTATCTTGACCAGGCAGACTCAGAAAAGTCTACCCAGAGCTTGGTCTTGACAATCAAGTGTTTGGAGAATTAAGTGAACACTGACCATTGTATCCCATATCGGGGTGTACAAGGCGTTGAGGAGGCCTGTTCACTAACCCGTAGCCCCATTTGGGCTGTTTGAAAGCCGGATCGGCAATATGAAGGTGACGCTTGTTGCGATAGCTTCGGCATCGCTCATATGGCCTAGATATAATTGCCGGTGATTATGATCTTCGAGAGAGATCGATCTGAGAGATAACCACAATCAAAAAAGCTTCTGGGGCCCTTGCAGTGGCTTGTTTCAGCCGTCCCCTTTCGGCTTCAGTCGCTCAAATTAGGGTTAGGTTGGCAACTTAGCTCGTGCCGCCAAAAGAATTCAGAATGAGCGCAACCTTTTCCAGGCTTGGCTGCAATCCGTATCAGGCACCAACGACTTGCCAGAACAAGACCAGCCAGACCTGGAGGGAATGTGGATGTGTATCGGTCAGGGCGGTGATGTGAGAGAGTGTAAACACTGCACTGTAACATTGTGTTCGTTCCTGATGTACCGGTTCCCCCACAAATGGCAACTGGGCGTCCCTGAACGCCCATGTGTCTGCGTCGATTTCAAGCCGCTCCGAGCCGCATCGAGCAAGTGACGCAGAGAGGCGGCTGTACTATAAGAGTAGTCGAGTCTGAGTTCGAGCTCTAAGTGACTCGCCAGGCGTTAGGTTGTATTAGCCACCGCCACGCTCCATATCTTGAAGAGAACGACTCCACGTGAACATCGGCCATCGCAAACTAGTTGCGTTCAAAAGCGGAAGGACCGCAAGACTTGGGCCCCTTCGTAGACTGCTAGGATATCGCCGATATAGGAGAGGAGGAGAGCGGTATGTAGTGCCTTATGGGGGGCATACGACAGAGTACGTGTCATAGTCGGATGGAGACGGCCTGCCAGGCGCTGGCGATTCGAGGGGGCGGTCTGTGGTGGTGACTGGTCCGGGTGTTGAAGCTGGCGCCGTATGCATCAAGTTCCCCCATGTCGGCGTCCCCTCTCCCATATTCGATATTTCATGTCCCATGTCCCATGTCCATGTCCCATGCTTCAAGCTTCTTTGGTAGTGGCCTTTTGCATTTCCCATGCTAGTCGTATCAGCCTCGTGGCCTGAGGCCACAGGTTCTTATTCCCATGCGCTTCATGTCGAAGAGGAGGGTCAATATCCTCATCGACTGGCTGCGACAGCGGCAGCCCATGTCTAGTTAGGGCGCCACTCCCATCATCGGGTCAGCGAACGGGTGGGTCAAGCGGGCACGCTGATGCATTAGGGCCTGAAGCGTCGACGAAGAGGGGATGCCGTAAAGAGGAGAGATGCGGTAGCTTTGACAATGCGTAGCAAATAGTATTCACAGACGAGACGTGCTGTTTTTGCACAGTGAGAATTGCGTGAGTGCAAATCCGTCTCCGAAATAAAGGATTGAAGGGATGGCTTAGAAGAAATATTAAAACATGTTTATATGAAGTCGAAGCTTATGTATAGAAGGAAAACGGAAGGTACTACTGATGTACAGTGCATATTTGCCGAAGTAGGTAGGTAGGTAGGCAGAGTGTCATTGCCCTGACTCAGGTCCTGAGAATTGCGGCCCCCAATTCGTTCCTATACAAAACAAACGACCAACATAAGCCGCACACACACGCTCGCTCACACAAACGACCTCTTGACCCCAACACGCCCCTCCTGAAAGGGCATTAGGGATCTCAAAAAGCCGTTCCGCGAAGTGGAGGCGGTGTCGAACTAGCAAAAAGGTCCCGCGTCGAAGCTGGAGAGAAATCGAAGACAAGGCGAAAGCCATGGCCCAGTGCTCGATCCAGCATTCGTCCATCAGCAAAGGAAACAGCAGCAAGGTACTCAACACATAAACAGTAAACACCGGAATCGCTACCAGGCTGGTCATCCTCGGGCGGACTACACAGTCTGGCAGCCAGAACCCAGACACTGTTGGAACATACGAGCAGAAAGGAACCGGCAAGTTGGAGGAGCTCAGGCTACCACTTGCAGTGTTGGCGCGCACTTGCGCGACGGCCATGGTACTAGCATTGAATCAGTGCATTATCCGCTCGTCGGATGCTACCTGATGAGCAAGAGCAGCATGTATGTAACCGTCTCAACACTGCGACTCTGCTGCTGTCCCCAACGAGGGCCGAGGAATCGCGCAAGTAAACAAGCGAAATACGGAACGGCTGCAAGTACAGAAGAGGGCACGCTGAGAGCCTTCGAAGGAAGCAAAACCCGACTTGCGACGCACGATATGGCATCACTGCAACACCACCTCAGCCATGGTGCCCTGCTCCTTTGACGCTGTCCCACCCCGACCTTCTGGAGCATGATGACGGAGATGTCCAAAAGCTCCAGGGTTTTCGTTTGGTTATGCTTGATAATGAATGCACTTGCGAGAGCGCCGCGGTACGTGAGAGAGGGGGCCATAAACGTCAGTCGGTTGCCATGCTGGCCGTGCTGGGTCATCCTGGACGACTGATGTCAATGCCCCTTTGTCGCCCTCTAGCCGCGTCCTATCAAAGATGATGGCATGCCTTCGCTGGCCGCTTAGCGTCGTCTCCAAAGGCTGTTTCAATTCCTTTCACCGTCTTGCGTTCCCGGCGTTTCTTGTCTCGTTCGCGAGTTCCACACACACACTAGCCCTGGCGTGTCCCTTGACGTACCTTACGTCAGGGCTCTCTGGGTAGACACCCTTCCGCGACAGGGGCGCCCTGTGGTCGACGCCTCCCGGGATGCTTTTGGCTGTTCTCGAGGTATCCGGTACGTCCCTGACTCCTCTTCCACCCCAGCTCGGTCTCCCTTGGCGTTGCTTGTTGACGTGGGATCCTTGGTCTTCCCCCATGACCCCAGCAACACGACTCGATACGCCCACTGACCAAGCCCACACAGCAAAGAAGCTCATCGCCAAATTCCCAACGCTAAGCAAGCCTGAGCGGATCCCTCGATGCTGCCGTTGAGTGGCTTGAAGGACCCTCGATTCCCACCCGCCTGCGTGCATTGCAACAAGTCATTCACAAGCACACTGCCGCACGAAAGCAGGCTGGCAAGTCCTTCATTCTGCTCGACCAGACCCTGCATAATCCCGCCCTGCTCGCCGCCGCTCAAACTTCTCCTCACAATACCAGCCCGGTCCGGTACGTGCTCGACGAGCCTGGCAACTTCATCTAAGACCACATCAGTGGCGTTCGTCCGTGGGCCAGTAGCTTCTTGAGGGGCGGAGGGTCCTTTGCAAACTGCCGTCCATAGCCTTACCCACCTCCAGCTCTGTTTCTGTGGTGTCGGCTTTCAGCTGCTCCCACACCCCTAACACCACGCCCCTATCCAGCATACTCCGTCATCCTGTCTCCCATCTCGCACCCCCTTTCAGATTTTCGCAGCCAGAGTTGGTTCACTGTCGACATCATGGGCTCCCCGTGTTGGCCCCGTGTTGGGGGTTAATCGTATATACCGCTCGCTCAATCGTCACCCAGCTTCACAGCATGGCCATTCGCATAGAACATCATTCATATTTCGCCCCGTGAATAAAATATAGCGACTCCCGCTTCTCACAGCTGGTGCCATCCTCCACAATACCTCACACCAGGCCGACTCTTGACGACCTTGAGGGGCCATTCCAGGATTTCTGACCAAAGACCATCTCGATACCTCGCTGATCTTTGCGCCGTCTGGCACCGCGGACGCTATCTGGATGCCGTGGGCTGTCAACTTGACTTGTGGATTAGAGGCCATCATCTCATGCAACCCACATCCCCCTGGTCTTTTATTTTGGGCCTACGACCCTACCTCATCGCACCAACCCTGTCGCCTCAGCCATCACGAAAGGACGCCGGGCTGCCGATCACTTAGACCAGAGTCGTCACACCTTTTTTCCTCTCTGAGAGACGGGGGAACTCCACTGTACTCCCGCAGCCCAGCCCGTTTCCAGAGGCAGATTGACGCACGTCAATTCGCACCCAGACACTTAAGACTTCGCTGATCCCCCCTTGGCCCCGACTGAACTCCCCATAACATCTGTAGTCTGGACGGGATCTTCTTTTATTTGATCTATGTTACCGACTTGGCTTTTTTTCTAGTCGGGATCCCGCATCTGATCAACAAACCTACTTTTCCCACATCGCCCACCAACCTATGTTTGATACGCTTCTCTGCACAACACACCTTACTACACCTTGCACATAAAACAACATGACCATGACTCTCGACACTACTCAGCAGCGGTTTGGACCTCCGATGAACTTCGACTATTCAGCGCCAGCACAACCTCCCGCTTTTTCAAATCCATGGACGTCTTCATCGCCTCCCCAGCATCCTGCGGCAAGCAATGGCCTCTTTGTCGGTAGCCAGCCAGGCCTCAACCCAAGTATGATGGCTGGCAAGCCGCCGCACAGCCGTGCCAGTACCAGCAGCACATCTTCGATGGCTTCCTATGGGAGCTCCATGCCTATTGGCAGCACCTCTGCAGGTATGTCGGAAGCATTTTTCAACACGCAAGAGTGGTTTACTCACCATTCAACTGCAGATCTTCTTAACATGAACCGCATGCAAACAACATCTGCTGCCTATGGAGACCCGACTTACACAACGTCCGCCTCTCCCGTGAGCGGTCAATTCGCGCCCACATCGGCTGCTCCCTATGAGACTATGGGTTATGCGCCGGCGCCCGTGCGACCACCGCCCTTCGGTCTTGCTCCTGAGAACGACCACACCAGGAGATTCTCCCAGCCGTAAGTATAGCCACCTGCCCGCAATCTGCCCCCCTTGCAGAGTCGCCTATCATATTGGCCCATGTACGGACTGCCTACTAACGTGTGGGTGATAGTGTCCATGATGAGCGAAGGAGCTTCGCCGATGCTCTTGATGCCAGCCACGGCATGCTGGCCATGAGCCAGGAGACCCCTCGCAACATCTACGGTGCGCGAAGTGATCGGTCCTCTATCGATTCATACGGCTTCCCCTCTACCCACTCCACCAGTTCTTCCATCTCTTCCAGCGGCAACTTCAGCTCCTATTATGGCGACTCTGTCTCAGATTACTCTACTGCGGGCTCGGACATCGAGTCTGTGAGCTCGAGGACTTTGCCTCGACCCCAAGGCCTCATGGGATCCCAGATCCCTCCTGCTCCCCAGTCCATGATGGGTCAATTCAGCTCCAAGGTATCATCAAGCACCCAAAAGAAGCACAAGTGCAAAGTTTGCGATAAGCGATTCACTCGGCCAAGCTCGTTGCAGACTCACATGTACAGCCATACCGGCGAGAAGCGTATGTCTCGGTCCTAATATTGATAAATGGTCAACCGACGCTAACACTGAACAGCTTTTGCTTGCGAAGTTGAGGGATGTGGTCGACACTTCTCGGTTGTTTCTAATCTTCGCCGACACCGAAAGGTTCATCGCGGCGACGCTCGTTCAGAGGCTGGCTCCGAGGATCATCATTCCGACTGATTTTGATGATGCCTTTCGACGAAATCTGCAATCCACCCGACGAGTCGCATTGAAGTCTAGTCGCCCTGTTTTATCATCACATACACAAATTACAATTACGGCTTGGCGTGGCATAGAGAAAGGGGTCACAAAACGCCGGTGGAAGAGGGGTTCCCATCGGCATGGAAGCAAGGCAGACGACGGCGGTGTATATGATTCGAGACGATCGCTTACGGTGCATGGGGCCACCTCCCGAGGGCCCCATCTCGAGTTTTTTATTTATTTTTGGGTATATTGGGATGGGATTACCTAGGCGGAAAGGAGAACCGACCTACTGATACCCTTCCACACGGCGTTAGGAGTGTCTTCGACGACTTGGTGTTGAGAAGTTCCGATTTTGTTTTCCACCGGGCACAAGATGCCCTGTCACATTTTGCAGCGATCGCTTTATCTGCATTCCCGATACCGCGGATTATTCGACAGAATACTTTTTATCTTTTGGCTACTTTTGGAAAAAGACTTGTTAGTTTTAGCTTCAAGCAGGGAATGGGCAGTGACGAATTGTACTACTAGTTTTTATTGTTACGGTCATGATATACCCGGCTGGGATGGTGCACAGCTTGGTGGGACCCCTAGATGCCCGATGCTTGAGCGATGTCAGGGATATTCAGGGCAAGATTGACGACCGGGATCAGCGCATCGAGAGAGTGAAGAGGTGGACGAGGGTGAAAGCCAATAAGCTACAAGCTATAGAGAGCGAGAATGAGAGCGACAGTCTTCACAATGAACAAATCAAGATTGACTTTGACATTCTCAACTACTGTGCAACCTTTGCGGCTATGAGTCGGTTCTCCTTGGCATGCGGCGATATACAGTACCGTTCCTGACTCAAGCTTACAGCGCACCTGCTACTGTTATGACCACTGTAACCATGATATGGGAATTCTCAAATTGCCATGTCGGAGCGACCCTAACTAGAGGCACAATCCAAACGGTAAAGGGGCGAGCTGGGAACAAGCGCGAGGCGGCTGGCCGTTATCACACACCATTAATCGTCGGACAAGGGCAAGGAGACAAAACGCCCACCGAGTAGCCGCTTGCCGTGACAGCGCTGGCCATGTCCGACATTTGGGCGCCCTTACTACGTATAGCGGAGAGACGGCATTGCCGATGGGGAATAAGATTAAGCACTCGGTCTACAATTTTCGCCGTGCGATAAACCCGAGGCTGGGGAGGGAGGCATGGATGGGTACGGGGCAGAGATAACATGACAGCATCGCTGGGGACCAAGACATAGACGCGCAATCTCCCCGTTTGCTGCCCCTTTTCCGAACCGCGTACGCTTCAGTAGATTTTCCTGACACAAAAAGAGACAAGAAAGAGAGGGCGCATTTTCTGTGCACTGCAGGCAGAGACGGGTGGACCACGACCCCTGCAGTTGTGGACAGCCTCCGCCCGAAAGCTCAGGGAGTCTTGATGGGGTGCTACGGCCAGATAGAGGCGTGGGACTGTCGATCGTGACTTTGGAAGGCAAGGGTCCGGCGTTTCAGAGACTGGGAATCCCTGCCAAATTGGGGCATCACGCATCGAGTCGACGGCGTTTTTGTCAAGGCTGGACAAGCTTTTGTGGGGTGGGGGCAGCGGGAAGAGAGACGGTGTTTATCGATTGAGATTTGATGGAAGGGGAGGAGGAGAATACCAGCAAATGCGCCTAGATGGGGAACCCGGGGCGGAGATTGGAGATGGAGGAGGAGACGACATGGGACAGACATTCTGTCGGTGCGAGGCCGGAGAGCGTTGTCCAATGTCCCAATTTTCTCTGAATCGTCCAATGCTTTGAGGGACAAGGGCCTGCCTTGGGTGGAGGAGAAGTGATGAGAGCCTCGGACAGCGGCTGGGACGTGGGGGTTTATTTGCTGAGTTTAGGATGAAAGCTACAGTCGAGGCCATTTCTTTTGAGCTGGAGATTGGCCTGGGAAAAGATAGGACGGGATGTTGTTGGGCGACTGGCTCTCTCCCTCACCTCTCGACTATGCATATTTGGGCCCTCTATCAGATTGTACTGTAGGTGAGCGAGCACCTACAGATACGAAAGACCAAAAATTCTTAGGGAATACCGTCCTCACTGTCTGACAAGGCCATTCCTTATTCCTTACCGCCAATCGACTATAGTGGAGAAATGTGGAGGAGGGTGGTTGTCTGCGCGCTCTGATTCCGCCCTTTTCTCTGGGATGCAGTCTATCAATCAAGCAAGCAAGCAAGCAAGCAAGCAAGCAAGCAATCAATCAGTCAATCCAGCCAAGCAACCAACCCCTTTACGTCCTCTCTCTTCTTGGCTCTTTTCCCGCTGCCCGCTGTAGCGCCCCAGCTGCAGCTACGCCTGCAGTTGTCCCCTTCCTGGACGAATCCCGTCTCTTGATCCGATTTGCCTCAAGCCGGGGGCCGGGCGCGGCCACGACAGCTGAGGGTTTGGAGCAAGGGAGGGGGCGTCAATCGTTGACCGTTGGGGAGTTCGCGGCAACTGAGAAGATCTGAGAGGGCGCTTCAACGGCGTTCTGCATGAACGAGGCAGAATGCCGGCTTGTTGATTACATAGCGGGCTACAAAAGCAGCGTCATCATCATGCGCCCGAGCGAAGCGCCGTCTTTGATCTTGGCTGTTTATTTATCTTTTGTGCATCGCTTGGCGCTGTAACTGTGACCGCACCCGGCCGCTGTTATGCTATTCCTCGCATTCCTCTTCTTTGACCACAGAAAGGATGCCAAAAGCTTGTTTTAGACGACGCGGTTGGGCGTTCACATGCAGAACGACAAGAGTGAGGTTAATAAAAGCTAGGGTGGAAAACTAAAACATTTTCTGGGCGTCGGGAGGGCGCGCAGCCGAAAGGAGCCGCGTCGGCTGGCTGCTTCCGACGGTATGAATATGATATGATTTGACTTTTGGGGCTAGGCAATGACGTCCTGTCGCGGCTCCAGAGCGTGAGCGCCGGGGCACGGATCGGACGAGATCCGGCGCCGTGAGGGCGGATTAGGGGGGGCTTTGGAGTTGGTTATAGCCGACCGCCTGCGACGGCGTCCCAAGTACGGAGCTCCGGGGGCGGTGCAGGAGCTTACGGCGTGCAAGTGCAACTTGGCAAATGGCAATCCGAGGTTCACGCATTAATCACTACTCATCTGAGATACCCCGACCAGCATTTGCTGAGATGAAAAGGTATGGATGTCTTCAGGCTAGGCAATGTCCCCCCGAGGGGATGATGGCCGTCTCCGCAAGACATGGTTGCTCCGTCGAATTACCCGCTGTCCCGTCGCATTGTATGCCAGAACTGTAACAGTCGAGCAAAGTGATGGAAAGGATTCCGAAACGACGACAGTGACGGAGTCGCGAACCGAGCAATGACGTCGACGGGGAGATTGTCCGTGTTTGAGAACCACGCTTCACCCACGGCCACGGCGCCGCGTCTGGATGGGATCTTCAGGGTCCTGCTTCATGGGGGGCCAGGGGGGCTAGGGGAAGAAAGCCCAGAAGCTGAAGCTGGGTTCATGGGGTGTGGGAGTTGTTATGGTCCCACCGCTGGGGACAGACGGGGGGTCGGTTTTCAGGGGATGAGATTAATTAATCGGCCACAGACAGAGCCCAGCAGATTGACATGCAGAGGAGCTGCTGGCTTACTGTAACTCTAGAAGAGTTGATGCTGGTGATAATGACGATGATGACGATGATGGTGGTAGACGGATGGATGGGGGCAGTGGAGATGGGGGGGTTGGCTGCCGGGATATGAGACGTAACATGTCGAGACTAGAAGCGCAGGACGACATTACAGTAGAAGTTGAACATGAAACTTGATTTTTGCTCGTTTTTAGGCGTGTGTAAGATGGGAAGAATGGGTGACAGTACGCAGCTTATGGTGGTGGTGTTATTGCAAATACTGGTAGGTATCACCAGAGTGATAACCGTTCTGTTTCTGAGCATTCAACAGTTTTCGCAAGTTCAATCACGGCTCATGACCAATAATATACCTTTCTAGGGCGAAAGCTTGCTTAAACTGTAACGGCTCAGAATCCCCATATCCATCACCGCGCACAAGTTTCCCTTTCATCTCAATTCCATTACGGAGTACGGTGTCGTTTATTTAGGCGTCTAGGAGAAACAAAAACAAAGAAAAGAAAAAACCGTTGTGACAAGGGTACGAAAGGTTGCCCTCCTTGCAGCATATGTCCACTGACGTCAGAGCCCCTTCAAGGGTCCCGGCTCCGTTTTCCCCCATCGCCCTCGTCTCTCCCCCTCCCCGGCTCCGGACAAAACGTCATCGACAGGGCTGAGGATTGGCCGGCTTTCGGCCGTGGCCAGGGTCAAGGGCCGGGTGCTTGCATCCCATCCCTCCTTGTGGAGAAAGGAAGGAAGAAAAAAAGAGGCGCCGGCTGATGGAGTGGGGAGGGCGTGTTTCTATTAGGGAAGTACACGGCACTTAGGGGAGCGGGTTTAATCTATTTAGTCTCAAAAGCCGGGACAGGGGCTCTTCAGAAAAGAGGAGAAGTGACAGTATGTAGCTGACAAGGGGGGGAGGGGAGCATGTACCGTACCGTAACCCACTTGTGATCTCGAAAGTTGAAAAGAATTTGGGGGATCGTGTTCTGATGAGAAGTTCGTTTTGTATCTGCGCTTGGTGTTGTTTCATCATTGTTATTGTTTGTTAATATTTGGGTCTTGCTTATGGGCACTGTCCGTAGTTCATAAATCAGAATGGGCTTTTAATACGCCATACACGATGCTCGAGTTGAACCCCCCATCGCCTCTCTCTCTCTCTCTATCTCTCTTCCATGTCCAAACCTGGTTAGGGGGGAAAATACAAGGCTTTAACGCACAAACCTGCTGTTCACGACGTACACTCTACCGTCTCCTCCAGCAACGACTGCCAGTTTCAGACGAGTACCGGAAACATATCCATGGTCGACCCCATGTAAATTGGGGCACCAGCCTAATAAAACTCTCGAAAGAGTTTCCCATTCTCACGAAAACACGACACTGCTCGTGTTCCTTTTCGCCACTCTCGTTCTGCCTGTTGGCTTTGCAGCAACAGACTGTGACTTGCATGCCTTTTTCGGTCCTGAAATTCCCACCCTTTGAATTCCTCGGTCGCTGATTTGCGACATTGCAAGTGGGAACGTCTAGTCGCATTCTCTGGATGCGCTAACGGGCGCTTCGAACCAGACTAGCAAGCCTCACGTACAAGGACGAGTAGAGAATTAAATGGAGAAGAAGAGAACGCGCAGGGCGATAAAGAACAAACGTTCTTGTGAATGAGTGGGTGGGTAGGCTACCGCAAGTACTGTACTGTAACAACTGCTTGGAATCCAAGAGTTTTCCCTTCTAAGCCATGGCCTCTTTTGAGTTGGTTGTTTGGTGGCTGCGGCAAGGCGCAAAAGGAGAGCGCCTTTGCCCCCCCCAGGAATACACCGTAATTTAGGTTGCTTTTTCCGTTCGTGCCATGGCATTTGTTGAGAATGCCATTTCCCCGCTCATTCTCGCTGCGCTAGGAACTCCTCTCTCTCTGTATCTTGCCTCGACGTACAGTAGGTAGGTACCTTAGGTAGGCGTTAGCTGGTTCTCCCAACGCATGACTCCATCTTGCCTCAAAACCGTTCATCTCGATTCAGTCCCCCCCCGGCCCATCCCTCAGGTCCAAATAGGCAACGCTCATTTGCTCCTCCACACGCTCCTCCAGTTGTACTCTGGCTCTGCCTACAGTAACGGGATGAAAGGAATCTCCACAAGGTGGCTAGCTTTCCAGTTGAAGTACAGTAGCCAAGGGCTTAGCTGGAGGCGACACGTGCCTAGGTAGTAGTTGTACTTGGGGCAAATGAATAGTTGTTGCTGAGATACAATTGCTCGCGCGAATTCCAAGCTATTGGACGGTACTTGCTCCAGCTACGCGCCCTTGTGCTAGCGAATGGAACACTACTAGTAGCAGCACATGACAAGCCGTTGCGGCCGCATGAAGCAGCACAAGGGCAGGGTTCTACGGCAAAGAAGCAAAGAACAATGGTGTAGCCAAACTGTCGCCGTTTCCTCGATCTAGATGTCTCCCTCGATCTACAAGGCAGTGCCCCGTCATAGCCCACTGCCTTTTTTTCTTCCAAAGGGTTGCCTCAACATAGTTCAGCTGGTGCTGACTGTTCAACTACTGGCTAACTATTTGCTGGGCGAAGTGAGACTTTCAGCCTGGCCGTCCGGAAGCCTCTTCCGTAACCCTACAGGTCACTACTGTACTGCTTGAAGGGGCCAGGCGGGATGCGGGATTGGGGGAAATGGAACCGACGCTTGGAATAGCTTCAATTATGGATGCTATGAAATCATAGTCTGCAGCTCGAATCCTCTCTCCTCTTCTCACATCTCCCAAGCATCTCGATGGACTACAGTATCCTACACGACGCTTGGAAGAAGAGACAAATGACTTGTTCGCCTCCTAGTCCCTGCCTCACCCCGCTCTCTCTCTTTCTGTCATTCTCTTGCGCGCAACGTGACGAATCGCCATCAATAACACTCTTTGGCAAAAAAGACGAAACCACCAGATAGAGCTGGAACAGGGCCACAGGACGTGCATCAAGCCTTTGCCCGATTACCCTTTTGTCAACCAGCTCGTCTTGCCACGCGCCCCGACGAGGATGTTCCTTGCCAGCAATCTGCAACCGGTATCTCGGTCACGTCTGACAGTTCAAGCCCGCTCCAGAAACTTTGCACGAATCGGGGATTCTTCAAAAAGTGACGATCAGGACCAAACCGAGCCAAGATCCAAGCCCCAAGCTTCGCTGTAGTCCACACGAAGGCAACGTAGCATCCCGACCCGCCGAAACGTCCACGTGCAAGGAACCGCAAAAGAGAGATAGACTATCAAGACGAAACCAACTTCTTTGGGCCGAGAGCAAGGGCGTCGACCTGAGCCGGCCTCTTCACGTTTCTTAGCCTCTAAGAGAGAGGAAAAAAGGGCACACCCAGCCTCAAGCGGCGCGCGAGGCGAGGACGAGGACGGCCTCTGCGACTGTCGATCAGGCCCTCCCCCTC
>JADBHU010000260.1:0-33135 GCA_017140155.1 Fusarium devonianum | reverse complement strand
GGGGAAATCTAGACTACAAAAGAGGAGGGCAAAAACAGCTCCGAACAATGCTTTGTCCACACCCTGATACTGCCAAGCAGCCCACCCGCTGTCCTAGTCCCTTGCCCTGCGCTGATCGCACACTGCTGGCACCGTCAAGACTACTATGTATGCTACCTCGACTGTATGTCAAGACGCTGCTGGGTCTATCTATCAGTATGGGTGTTTTGTATGGGTCAGAAGTGACTTACGATTTAGTCGTATTTCTGTGAGCTCAACAACTGATTCGGTGATTATTGTTTTTGTCCCAGTCGCCGCGCCTGAAAGGATTGACAGTCCTTGGCGAAAGCCCTGACGACTCCTTGGAAAGGATTCTCTCGTGATTCGTACGCCGAGATGGGATGCGATATCATGGCAGCTAGCACACTGCTGTAAGTTCTTGTACCGACCCTTATCTCTGGTCGAGCGCTTATCTCGCCTTAACCGTTGACGTATTCCTGAAGCTTCTTGACAACATCCTCAATGCGATCGTACTTGCCGTATAGCTCCTTAGTCGTCTCCCAATCGCGACCTTCTCTACCAAACATCATGAGTTTGATAACCTTGCCGTCGTCGTCCATGACGACTCTGCCGCTTCTGTCGTCGGCCCACGAGAACCGGATCTGCTTTGCTTCAATATCGGCGATGCCCACCTCGACGATGTCGTCGGGCATGATGTCGTCGGCTGCCCTTTCATGCAAACCAAGTCCTCGCCTCAAATCGGCGGACACACCCAGTCGGTTGTGGTACCTCACGATTTCCCTCCTTAGCGTCCTCACGAACCTATCCAGGTTCTGCTGCGGAGGATCATCGCTCTCAGGCCGCGGCGCAGGGAGGTGGCGCGCAGCAAGGCCGGGGAGTGGTATTGACGGAGGGAGGGTGTGGCGGTGGATGCGGAGGTATTTGGAGTTGAAGTATGGCCGGTTCAGCATCACATAGTACGGTCGTAGAAATTGGCCCTTGGACATGATCTCGAAGCGCAGACCGAGGACGTGGCCGCCGTCGACGGCACTGGGATCTGGGTCATGGACTTTGTAGGAGGTGACGGAGCTGCAAGTACGGTAGAGGCATTGCTGGCTGTAGGCTTTTTGCTTGTCGGATGCGGTGAGAAGTTTTGCGCGGGAAGTGGTGTTGTTATGTGGCGAGCGGAAACTATGCGACGACTTGAGGAGGTTTTGTGTTGACGAAGAGGCGAGGATGGTGGAGGATTCAACCTTGAGCGACTTGCGCAATGAAGCGACTGGAATTGTCACCCAGGGTCAGTTAAGAGTTTCAAGAACAGTTTGCGCCCGCCGCTGTGAGACTCACCCTGTTCCTTGAGAGACGCGATCTCCTGGTCGAGGGGGCTGCCCTCGGGCTGAGATATTTCTGATGACATTGCAGCGTCGCCTGTGACGATAGTAGGCTTGTCAATGTGAAATTATGAGGTTGTTGATGTTCCGCTGGCTGTTTACAAACAGTCGTTTGAGCCAATCGCGAGAGGTGAGAGCTTGGAACAGGGGACCAGCTGATAAGATAAGGAGTTTGTGACGCAGGAGGGTCCGAACGCCGAGACCCGACCGTCCGCTAGGTACCTTACGCGCTCAGGTACTGCAGCACAACGTGTTCACCCACCATCACGGCCTTGCACATACTTACAAATCGGCATTGCTTTACCTTTGAGCTATCTCATCGGCTCTGATGGAGATGCATTAATAATCACATCTAAGTATCGAGCCGTGAATCGATTGCCTCAAGTTAGGCACGCCACAGAAGTGCTTCTTGGCTTCGTAAGCGATGTCATCTGTCTTAATACCCCGGGTTTCTCAAAGCCACAACGCATGGCGCAGTGACAGATACGTGAGTCCAGATCTCGAACTCACAGACTGACCGTGATTGGTAATGCGCCCAGCGAGGGCCAAGACGTAGACGTACTCCACTGCAAGTAGCCCTCCACCCAGAAGCATTCATTCTATCGCCATCAATCAACCACCCCCTGACGCGCTACCTCTTTGGGACAAGGCGCGAGTTCCGAGAGGAGACAGCTTTGAGGAAACAATCTCGGGGAACCCCTTGTCTTGCTCTGCTGGGTTCCGTCTTGCGGCTTGTCAGAGATTGACGACGGGGGCTATTGTTGTCAGTGTCTCGAGCTTTCTGCTGCTGTATCACCCGCTGTTGTCATGTGTTACGTCAGTTCTACTCCGTTTTCCAGTTCAATCATTTGACATCTTGTCGCCACTAAAAGGGGACGACTAAAAGGTAGAGGCCAGCTAAGACGTGCAAGGCCATCCATCTCCAGATCCATCCCAAGCCAACCCAATCAAATCCACACCCTGAGCCTCAAGAGGCCACGGTAGCGGGAGCTGTTTTTCGACGCCAACCCGTTCCGTATCTCGAAACGCTCTTTTTTTCGAACCTTTGCGGCCCGCTTCGTTCGCTGCCTGGTCTGCCACGCGCCCTCATCAGTTGCTGATCGTCTTCTTCTCTTTCACCTTTTCTTTCTACCTTTGTCCATGCATCTTCTCTCCCTTCCTTTACCTCTTACTTTCTGCTCTATCATTTAGACCTCTTCCCCCTCTATACGTCACCGAGACACCACCACCAAAGAACCGTGTCACATCCGTGTGCCACCCAGTATCTAACTTGGACGCTTACAACGCCGTGTCGCATTCGTTACGCCTCGTTCATCGGCAACCCCCCTTATATCGTTATACCGTCTTACAACTCCTTCTCCCTTGAAGGTTCCCGCCGCCACCTATGACCGCCAGAGCGCGACGTCCCCAAAACAAAAACCGTCGACCGCCCCTGACACTGAAGATTGAGGATACGAATGGAAACGGCAACATGAGTAGCGGAGTAGAAATGCGGCGCAAGGCCGCCCACCCGGACGCCGATAACGTCGCCGCAAACTTCATCAAGAGCGAGTCCTTCACCCTCGACGATCCCGTCCCCAGGACCCCGTCCCTTAACAACCATGGCTTCTTCGATCTCCCGCGACAAGACCAAAAGAACTTTCTCCTGCTGGTTCTCCTATACTTTTTGCAGGGCATCCCCATGGGTCTCGCGACTGGCTCTGTGCCATTCTTGCTCAAGAACCACATGTCGTACAGCGAGATTGGCGTGTTCAGTCTAGCTTCGTATCCCTATTCGCTGAAGCTGTTCTGGAGTCCTTTCGTCGACGCGGTCTGGAGCCCCAAGATTGGGCGGCGAAAGACTTGGATCGTGCCGATTCAGTTTCTCTCTGGCTTTGGCATGCTGTATTTGGGATCGCATGTGGAAGCGATGTTAGCTACCGCCGGCAAACCTGGCGGCATGACTGCCTTCTCCTTTATGCTGTGGTGGTTCTTCCTCGTCCTCATGTGCGCAACCCAGGATATTGCCGTTGACGGCTGGGCGCTCACGCTCCTGACACCCGGAAACGTGTCGTACGCCTCGACTGCGCAGACCGTAGGCCTCACTGCTGGCCACTTCATGTCCTACACCGTCTTCCTCGCCTTCAACGCGGCCGACTTTGCCAACAAGTGGTTCCGAAGCGTTCCCTCGGACGAGGGCCTGCTTTCCCTTGGTGGATATTTGTGGTTCTGGGGCTGGACCTACATCATCGTCACCATCGGACTGGGTTTCCTCAAGAAGGAGGAAAAGTCGCATAACGAAGATGGCGTATGGGATGTGTACCGCATCATGTGGGGCATCCTGAAGCTCAAGAACGTTCAGACTATCATCATCGTCCATCTCATTGCCAAGATTGGCTTCCAGGCCAACGACGGCGTCACCAACCTGAAGCTCCTGGACAAGGGCTTTGGTAAGGACAACATGGCTTTGACAGTTCTCATCGATTTTCCTTTTGAGATCGGCCTGGGCTACTACGCGGGCATGTGGTCGCAAAAGTACACGCCCATGCGTCTCTGGTGCTGGGGCTTTGTGGGTAGACTCGTCGCCGCCCTGTCCGCGCAGGTCGTCGTGGCCATGTTCCCATCCGAAGGTGTTACATCTTGGTACCTTTTGGTTGTCATTGCCGAGCATCTGTTCTCGACTTTTACCAACACCATCATGTTTGTCGCTGTCTCGGCCTTCCATGCACGAGTGTCGGATCCTGTCATCGGAGGTACCTATATGACACTCCTGGCAACGTAAGTAGTCTCTTAACCTACCCCTCCTGTTCGTCAAGCTAACTTCCTTTAGTGTCTGCAATCTTGGTGGAACGTTCCCACGATACTTCGTCCTGCAGCTTGTCGACAGCTTCACTGTTGCTACCTGCAACCCCCCTAAGCCAGCCAGCTTAGAATTGAAGAGTCCCCTCATCACCGAGGCCTTCTCCTGTGCCGTGCAGTCAGAGAAGGAGAGGTGCGAGGCTGGTGGAGGTGTCTGCGAGATGGTCCACGATGGGTACTACGTGGTGAACATATTGTGTGTATTATTTGGCGCCGCAACATTTTTGTGGTACATCAAGCCCAAGGTGCTGCACCTCCAGAGCCTGCCGTTGCGAGCTTGGAGGTTGACTCCAGGAAATGAGGGCAAGAGGTGATTGTTAAGAGGAGGACTCTAAGTTATGATCTGTACCCTTTCTGAGCCCAAGAAGGTGAGCATTGCCACACGTTGCTACGCATAGAATAGATGTACAAGACATATACCCGCCCATATCGTTGTGTTTCTCAAAGGTCAAGGAAACTAGTTTGCGATTGATCGAACTATGAAATTGAGGAGAAACCCCATTGCCAGCATAGGGGCTTTAGCATGTAGCAAGGAGCGTGTTCTGTCTAGTTGTCAGAATATACCCGCCTTGGATAAATGAACGGTAGATTAGATCTCTCCAAGAGGCAAGTTGAAGGCTCGGTGGCCATTCAACCGGTACGAAAAAGCGTCGAGTTCTTCTTCCCTTATGAAATTCGCCACGTTTACAGATCCGATTTCGTAATGCAAAAGAAGGATCTCAACAGTTATTCAGGCCCGGGCGCCAACACGGCGACGACGGCGTCACCTCTTTCAACCGCGCCTGTGCAGCAGCGACATCTTCTTCAGTCAACTTCCCTCCTTGGCTTCTTATAAATCCTTGGTTCTCCAGAATCCACTCGTCGCCGAGCTCGGGCCAGTCTGCATTGACTATAGTGCATCCTGGCTGTGGAGGCTGCGTTGTAACCCTCCGCTCGTACTTGTCGCGGAAGATGTGGTACTGAGCGAAAGCATGCCACGGATGCCAGCGTGGACGGTTGGCTTTTGTCCCGTGTATTGGTAGAGGACACTGAACATCCTCATCCGGGCTGGAAAGCAGGAAAGCAATCAGGGAATCAAATTGCTCTGATGTCGGCGGATAAAGTGTGCGCGGGCCCCTTATAAGAGCTCCGTGTATCCACATAGCGTTGCACTTTAACCGTTAGTGAGAACCAACACTGCAAGAATGGTGCCCTTGTTTATATGAAAGCACATACCTCCAGCTCAGTTTCGCCGCGGTCGAACACGACAACGCCTCCAAAAATCTTTCCTTCGGCCCAGTATCCGGCAACATCAGCAAGACCTCGGGGATATTGCTCTGGATAGGTGTATGAGAGATGAAAGAATGCAGCTGGTGGTATTCTGTAGCAGTGACTATCGAATCCGGGTCGAGATCGCAAGACGGCTGCCATGAGCTGCTGTTGCTTCCAATCGTCGTACAATTGATGCTTGTGAGCACCGTCATCCAGCTCGAAAAGATGGGCAGCAATCTGATGGATGGCAACGACGACAAGCTCTATGAGCCGTAGATTAAATTCTTTGGATCCCGCAGCAGTCTTCTGGAATGCATCAAGCAGCTAGCAAAGTCATTCAGTTAGTAAAGACCACAACACATTGCAGCTCTCAGTCTTACACGCTCTTGAAATCGCAACTCAGAAGGGTCAAAGCGGGCTCTGAAGTCACGAGCTTTATCTAGGAACCCCTCACATATCTCGGTATGTTGCAACTCGAAGACGGGATGGCCGTCCATATTAACATAGCTTTCGCGCCACGTCTCCACTGTCGGTAATCCATCGAGTATTTGGGCGAACGTGTATTCTGCGACATCCGTGGACAGGAGGTTGGCCAGTGCCCTACGAAAAGTCCGCTGATGGCTGTCCTCGAGGGCATCAATAGCCCCCATCGCACCGGGAGGCATCGGGATGAAAGGGGCGAAGGTGTAAACTGTTTCATCAAGTGCCCTCATTGTTGCGGTTTGTTTCCCAAGATATGGTCACTCCCGTCAGGAAGGTCACTCCTGTCAGGAACCTTGAAGGAAGACGGCTGAGTAGTTGGTGCCTGAGGCGCAATGTGAATCCTCCAAATGGTCCCTCCCGCCTTGGTTACCTTAGCGGGGCTCAAACTGGAACCTGGAGTACCTCACCCTTAAGCGCTTACGCTTTATTTAGAATCTTAACTTGGTCCCCTGTCTACCTCATGATGGGTCCTTTGCTCAAGCGTCTAAATTGGATGTTGACCTTCCGAGAACGAATCGACGTGATGGCTTAGCCGCAACAGCTTGGTGAAAGATGGTGATGGCCGCTATATGTTTCATCAATGCAGAATGAGCCTAAAATTAGGCCTTGTTGTTGACGCGGCCCAGACCTGTAGTGATGGATCCTGTGTTCGTGGTGGGATCATGTAGGGACGAGACAGCTTCCCAATGGCCGAGACCGACAGCTATACCTGAACCAACATGCGCATTTGCGCGGAGTCGTACGTCTTTCCAGAGAATATAGAGGGCAAGCAGCTTCAAACTACATGGATACTTTACCGAGCGTTTAATGATTTCGGACTATCACGGAAACTACGATAGAATAATTGTCTCAAGAGCAGCCGGGAAGGCTCCCTAGACTGTTGTAACTTTTTCCATTCTCTCTTAGCAATCTCGTCATCTTACCCATCAACTCGTCTCTTCTACACATCTACAGCTGTTTCTCCCATCATGGCCCAACGAATTCCCCTCTTCACCACCGCGAACGGTATCCACGGGCTCGTTGTCAATGAACACCATGAAAGTAACGGGCAAAGTCAGACATTTAGCAAGGAAGAGAATTCCTGGACCTTTACGCTGGTATGTATCAATTCGAAGCCATTGACACAAGCCCTCTAACCATATGACAGCTTGCATCCGCTATCAACATTGGCATCAAAATTCTCGAGTCTTCACAAGGGAGAGGGTCACTTGTACGACTTGGAACAACCGTGGTTCGAGAATGGCATCAAAAAGGTTCCTTTGACTTCCAAGGAGATGTTGACCACATGCCCGCATATGTTGATCATTTCCTCTCCGCTTTAAGAGCGGATTTTCCCCAGGTCGTCGTTGCCCGTCTCGGTGGCCCTGACGTGTTGGCGTACGCCAAACGCATGACTCCCTATCCTGGAGTTACTTGGGATGGTAATCTTTCGAGATACAGGCCAAAACAGGCTATAGGTCTCTATTTCAATATTCCTGTTAGTATTATCCCACAAACTTCTCCGGCTGTTGACTGATCCAATCAATGTTCAGCGAGTTGCAGACATGGCCGCCGCCGCTTCCACAATGTGGCAGGACACCGCAACAACTGGTGGCTCGGGTGGCAGTCGCCCCACGAGACAAGCTCGTGACGAAAGCAACCGGATGGCAAGACGACATAAAGGATTCCAGTTCATGTTCGCCGTCGCTACTGCTCACGAGCTCTGCCACGCGTTCGTGGGCTATCTGAGCCAGAACAGTGACGACGCTCTCAGCTACACTCCTCCAGCCGTCAGCCATTTGAACTACGGAGTCAGAAGAGGTGAAACAGTAGGGGAGGCTGGCAGATGGTTTGAAAGCCAGCTCTTCGGCGGTTCCCTGGAGTTTTACCGCGATACTAATGATGATCATGGCCAGGTGCGTCGGTGGCACTCCGAATAGTCCACAAGTTGTTGGCCCGATTGACTAATGATCGCAGGTTGGAATTCCGCACATCCTTAACCAGGAAAATGTCGCCTTTAGAATCGATCCCCAGTTCATGAGACGAATGGTTGAAAGCTCTTCAAGTAAGTGTATCGAGTGCTTCTTTGTGGGAATCGATGCTCATTTTGTACCATGTTAGACTTTCAATTTCCATTCCCTACCGTAGGATCTGGAATCTCTGAACGCGAACGGCTCCAACTACGGCTCCGAAGCTTGGGCAACACGAACACCGGAGGTCCGCTCCCAGCCGGAATCTTGTACATGCGAGCGCAGCACGTGGGACCCACGCTGAGTTATAACGTGCCCTATGAGGAGCTGCGGCGTGTCCCTGTTTCACCAAGGCCGCTTCGAGCACAGAGAGTCGCATGAGGAGTCGCATGAGGAGTTCCATGGCTGTTTGCGAGGTTTTATCTAGCTTGAAATTTAAACGGTTCCTTACATCAAGACTTAGATTTCTTGGCCACTGAGAGTTTTGTGTACTGATCTCATCATGATAAGTGAAGAGATCCAAGATGCAGCGATACCAGGTTCGACAACTCAAGTTTCAAGACACAGAGATGTAAGCCCGACGAAGTCTCAACTAAAACCAGATTTGAGATAAATATGGACAGTTACCCTGGTAAGCTTGAATTTCTATACGTATTCTCATAAGAGAAGAACGGGCGCTTACACTTTGACTGTATTATTACTGTGGGCCACCAGCGTGGGGAACCGCAACGATGACATTCACGTCATTAATATGCTTCGCGTTGAATATCTGAATTGTGTACAGTATGGAAGCAATAAACGAATAGACCAAACCAAATTTTCTTGGACCGAATCTCACATGTCATAACCACTGTGAACCCCAACGGGCATGTTCCGAGCTCGCGCAGTTGGAAGCATGAGCGAGCCCTGGTGAAGCAAACCCGCCAGGACAGATACTCCGTCGTATAAATTGTCACAGGATGATGGGGCTCGTTTGCATGCAGAAGGAGTGAGGCTTTAACCACGCACAAGCTGATAAAAAAGATCGCAGGTTGTCTTCTCTTCATATCTTACCTATTGACTTGGTGCCACCTCGTCCTCGGCCAACTAAATACAAGTCCTTCCGTCTGTGGCAAGTGCCCGCCGTCTGGAGCCCCGGACTCTGTCATACCCCGCCCGCTTCACACTCTCCGGGCGTCAGCGGTCCACCTCCACCTCCGTGTCCTCCGCATCTCCGTCTCACCCACTCCGGGACGCTCATTTCCTCCGACCCGACCCCGGCCACTCACGCATCTTCATCCGGGACGTCCTCCATTCTGAGCCATGGCAGCCCCCGCCAACACCACAGCCGAGGCCGTGGCCGCTGAGGAGTCATACTTCTCTCAGAACCCTCCCCCGCGCAACCTCGCGGCGCACACGGCCCTCGCCGACGGCTTCATCTCGGCCCACGCCTCGGCCGGCCGCCGCGTCGTGCTCGTCACCTCGGGCGGAACCACGGTCCCGCTGGAGCGCCAGACCGTCCGCTACATCGACAACTTCAGCGCGGGGACCCGCGGCGCTACGAGCGCAGAGTACTTCCTCGAGGCTGGGTACGCCGTCATCTTCCTGCACCGCGAGTTCAGTCTGCTGCCGTACTCGCGACACTACTCGCACGCGACGGACTGCTTCTTGGATTTCCTGACCGAGGACGACAACGGCGAGGGCAACGGCCGGATCGGCGTGAGGACTGCGGTGCAGGACAAGATGCGCGGTGTGCTGCGAAAGTATCGCAAGGCGAGGGACGACAACATGCTCCTCACGCTTCCCTTTGTGACCATCACGGACTACCTCCACGAGCTGCGAGGCATCGCTCGTCTCATGCGTCCCCTCGGCCCCCGGGGTCTGCTGTACCTCGCCGCAGCCGTGTCAGACTTCTTCGTGCCCCCGGACCGCATGGCAGAGCACAAGATCCAGTCGACCAACGCCGCCGACCAGCGCAAGCCCGAGGACGAGGAGACGTTTGACAACTTCGACTCGTCCCCCTCGGTGCCGCGCTCAAAGCGCCTCGTCGTCGACCTCGACCCCGTCCCCAAGTTCCTCAAGAACCTCGTCGACGGGTGGGCGCCCGAGGGCATGATCGTGTCCTTCAAGCTCGAGACGGACCCGGCGCTGCTGGTCCACAAGGCGCGCTACAGCCTGGACCGGTACCAGCACCACCTCGTCATCGGCAACCTCCTGTCCACGCGCAAGTGGGAGGTCGTCTTTGTGAGCCCCGGCCGAGACGACCGCTGGGTGCGGGTGCCGCGGGAGGGCGGCTGGGGGGAGGCCGAGCTGCGGCCTCTGAGGGCGGATGAGTTGCCTAACGAGGATCCTGGCGTCGAGATTGAGGACTTGATCATTCCGGCGGTGCAGGAGTTGCACGATCAGCATATTAATGGGCTCAAGAAGTGATTACAGATGCACTCATATCCTAACACTCACAGCGTCAGTACCTTAATGGGTAGTCAAATCGAGTTACGAGCAGTTGAGCCTGCAAAGACGCAGAGAAGTCTACGAAAACAATAGACATTATATTTGACTATGTACTGTCCTGAAATATGTACAAAATATGTGTTGTTGGCAGTTGTAATTCTGACCTGTTTATGAGTGCTTTTTTATGTCCCGAACGCCTTCCCCAATCATTCAAATTTTGTTGTTTTGCTTCATGATGTTTGTTATCGCTTGCTTTTTGTATCCAACTGAAATTGTTTCCGTTAATCCTCGAATAACAAGCTGATCTCATATCCTATTGCAGAGTGGAGGCGGTTTAAATGAATTGCTCAAAGCGCGGCCCTCCAGTTCTGCCACCCCAGCAGGGAGATCTTTGCCGCCAACAGCGCAATCACTGAGCCCACATACACGGCGCCAGTCAAGATGATGAGTCCCCAATACTTGCCGCCGTTGGCCTGGACGACGCTGCCACCGATAGGGATGCCGATCAAGCAGGCAAAGGACACGATGGTGTACGCGGTCGCATAGTACCGTCCATACTCCTGAGTCTTGCAGAGTCTGCCGATGCAGACCGGCGCGATGGCGATGCTGGTTCCACTGGAGAATCCAAACAGAACCGTAAAGATTATCACACCGGCCGTAGTGTGACCCAGAGGAAGCCAGACGCAGAAACATGCGGCGATGGCGAGAATGACGGCGAGGATGCTGACGTTGAACGGGCCGATGACATCGGCATAGTAACCGGGGAGGACACGACCAAGAACGGAGCCCGCGTTGAGAATAGGGATGAGGTTGTATGAGAAGTCCTCACCGAAGCCCTTCTCCAGCGCATAAGTCGAGATGTAGCTGAGCGGAATGAAGAGCGAGAACTCGAGGAAGAAGATTCCGATGGTGGTGAAGAGGAAAGGCAGGCTCAGAAAGATGCGGAAGTTGGGGTGCGCCGTCGCGTCCTTGGCGGGTGGCAGACGAGACTTGAGGAGGCAGATGCCGATCAAGCTGCAGCACAGGCAGATGAGGGCGAGGACTCGGGTCGCCCAGCCGTAACCAATCTTTTCGATTAGCCTCGTCAACATGAGGGGGTAGATGATACCACCCAGACCGCCGGCAGTAGAGGCGACGCCTGTTGCCAGGCCACGCCGGGCCTTGAAGAAGTGACCGACAGCGGCGATCGACGGGGTGAAGAGCAGCGAAGAGCCAAAGCCGCAGAGGAGGCCAAACGAGACGATAAAGTGCCAGAGTTCTGCAGAAAAGTCAGTATATCGCGGAGCAGGGTTTCGCTCGAGTCTCAATGGGCAGACTTACGGGTAGCAAAGCTCATAAAGATGACGCCGCTGACTGTAAAGACAGCGCCGGCAATGACGAGCCACCTCGGCCCGTACTTGTCAAAGACAGGGCCGATGTAGACGCCGCAGAAGAAAGCGAGAAAGGTGTAGATGGAAAAGACCCAGCCTACAGTGCCCTCGCTATAGTCCTTGAGCTGGTGGCTGAGTACGTAGGCCTGGAAGGTACCGAGGGTGTTCATTAGTCCAAGCGAAGCGAATAGGGCGAACCACGAACCAGCGACCACGGACCATGCCTGCAAGCCGCCCTCGGGATAGGATTCCTCGTAAGATGCCGCCGAAGCCGCAGTTCGCTGCTTCTCGATGTCGGCGCCGGGCTTTACGCCGGTCTCGTCGACGGTGTTGACGTGGTTGCTGATGTCGGCCTCGTCATACAGCGCGAGGGAGGTGACTTGGTGGCAATCCATCGCAGCCCAGTTGCTACAGCGAATTTCAGCCTTATGTGTACGGTTTGTTCTCTCTTCTCTCTTCTCTCCTTATCAATTGGTGATTGTTTCTTCAGAGCTGCCGCATATTAAGTAGTAAAACAATGTCTTGACGAGCGGAGGAAGGGCAAAATAAGGAAACCCTTTGGCGGCGAGAGCTTGTTAGATATAGTTAAGAACGGGCGCCCGGCCCCGGCCCTAGCCAAGAAGCAACTTTTGAATGGTCCCGCTTTCGGAGCGCGGCCTAATAGTTAATTAGTTGACTTGACCACAGGGCGCCAGCGAAATTGGGTTGGATCAGGTAATGAAAACTCATCATTTGCTCGGATGCCGCCTCCCAGCTCCACAAGTTCGCGGCTCTTGGACTCGGCCTGCAAAGAATGCTAATCCAGATGCCCAGATGCCCAGATGCCCCCCAGCTGATGCCGTTGCGCCCTGTGAGCGTCGCGCCCTGTTAGGGCGTTGACGTCCTTTCCCCCTCCGCATTCTCAGGCTGTAGTGGCGGCGCACTTCGACCTCCGCACTTCTTAGCTACCAGGGCCTCCTCTTTTCTCGTGTGGGTGGATGGATCCTTTCCCCAGCTTTTCCTCATGCTGCTATGATAGCCGACACATGCCCTTGGGGGATTGATCGGGAGGCCGGAAGCCAAATCGTTTGAGTCACGTTGGGCTGAAAATTCTCTAGTTGTCGAACTTGCTGCATGCACCGCATCGGGGAACACCATCGGGGAATCATCTGCCTTGCAATGTGTTGATCAAGTTGCCCGTCAATTACAACCAATTGCATCAATGGCTCGACGGTTGCGAACTAACCTACCTAGGCTTGACAATCAAGCCTCCTCATCTTCCACCTCCTCCAACGTCATATGCCGCGTTGACGAGCCGCCCTGGTCCGCTTGCCCTTCTGCATTGTGGTCGCCGGTTTTGAGGTAGCCCTCCTTCTCTAGCCGATCTGCCTCCTCTGGCTCCATCAACCCGCCTTGGCCTTGGCCCTTGCTCATCTTCATCTTGACCGCTGTCGGCACAAAGGCCGATACAGCTTCTTTTCGGAGGTCGCGTACCACCGGCTTTGCTTCGTATACCGTCTTGGACTCGACCACTGGTGCATCCTTCTTTGCCGCCCTGTCCTCGTCGTTTTGTCTCGTCTGGTTCTCTGCAGCTCTCTTCGCTCGCCGCTCCGAGTACCACTTGTCCAGGACTTCTTTGGGAATCGGCGGCGGTGTATCTCGGGGCATGGGGATGCTCTTGACATCGTCGGGAACGTCCTCGTCGCTGGTGGTCGCATCGGTCGAGCCTCTCCGTCTTTTACCTAGCACTCCAGAGCCAGCGTCGCGATCTCTGTTCCATCCTCGAGAAAACGTCGGTGCCTTGTCGCCCAGTGTCTCCCGTGCTTTCTTCACCCCTCGTAGCTCCTTCTCGAGCCCTTCAAGCGTCTGCTCCTCATGGCGCGTGAGCTTTCCACCGCTCGACGTGACCTTCTTCAGGTCATCTATTTGTTTTTGTATGCGCTCGGGGTTCTTTCGTGCTAGCCTCTCGTTGCGTCGATCCTGGATCTCAGCCTTGCCTGCCTTTGTTAGGTTGCGCGAATAGCGAGGATACAACTGTAGAATGACACACCCTTTTTGATGGCTTTCGCCTTGTCGGCTTTGCGCTGCTCTTGAACTGGATTGTAATTTCGTTCTTTTGGCATTGCGACGGTGGTTGGAGCTTCTGGCAGATTTTCGATGGCAGAGTAGATTTCAAGATGAAGGATCGAGCGACGTCTGTTGGAGAGAATCTACAAGTAAGCAGGGGGGTTTTGGGGAGCGGAGAGTGTCGTTTTGTCAAGGTGTTGAGAATGCGCCTTTGTCGCGAATCGTGGGCTGGGTTGCACCAAGCAAGAGCTTCCTCACAAGTTCGCGATCTTGAAGTGGCCCCACTCGCTTACTAAAATATCAGCCAATTGTCTGACAGGCCGACACTGGTTTACGAGGTACCATAAGATAGCAAACCTTCAGGCGCTCTCAATCACGTAGTAATACTTGTAACTCTGAAATATAAATCCCAGCTGATCATCAGCTACTCTGCTCCGGAATGCACACATTTCTTATGCCAATTTATCCAAGTTGTAAGTAAACAACTTTGGAGATTGTAGTTGCTATGTCTCGACGCGGTTGGCTAAGTCGAAGGGCGCCTAGTTCATCTTTGTTCATTGCCATGCATACCAATGTCCTTCGCAGTAAGCTATCCAGACCCCATCTTTGCTGGACCACTGTCCCTGTTGCCATGCACGGCCATCCCACCACAACGCAGATGTATTGTCCTGGCTCATTTGCCAAGTGAGACCTGTTCTGAAAGCTCGGGGTTGACGTTCGCCTTCGTGCTGGGAGCCACCAGAAGTGTTGTACTTGCTCTGGGAAAACTCGACTCTTCCGTCCGAGTATGCATGATATGAAGTCACCCGCTTGTCACTCTTAGAGAAAAGCTGGCCACTGACATGAAGTGGATCGATGGTGCCATCCCTCTTTGGAGTCTCGTGCGGATCCCCGCTACATTGCAGTGTAAGCCCCAATGAAGAAACCGACGATAGAATGGACGTACTCAACCGTTGCTTTGACGACTTTCTTTGCTAAGGATGGAACGACATCAATCCGGGATAAGAGGTCCTTTTGATAGGACGAGGTATCAGACCGAGCTCTGACGTCCCAAACAATGTCCTTCAAGTACTTTGTAACAGAACTGAACTTTCGCGTTATGTACTTCGACATCTTGGGAGAAATTCTGTTCGACAGGTATTTGTTAGTAAATTTGACCAAGGCCTCTGTTCACGGAGATGGCACAACTTGAAACGAGGACCTACGACAAGACTGGAAAAGGTATTCAAAGCCACGGAACTCGCAAATGGGTTGCTCAGTGGAAGCAATAAGACTGAGGATGCTCTGCTGTCAGTCTCAGTGGGGGAGGGGGATGTCTGCTTCTTAAGGTAACGCGGATCGATCAGAAGCTGGGGCGCTGTCGACAGTCAACCGACCCCATGGATAGAGGATGAAACTAGACCTCATCATGGAACGAGTGCGTTATTATGAGCGCGCAGCTAGCTGGAAATCTGGGTGATGTCGCGGTCTTGATACGACTGCTGGTGACAAAGCGCCTGTGCAAACCAGTGGAGGCTGGCATATTGCGAATCGACTAACGTCCTGAAACGAAGCTGCACTCATCATCCACAAGATCGAGCGAGTGCCCTATCGAAAGACTTGATATAACCGCCAAAGTAAGCGCCGACAAGCTAGGGACCATATTTATACAGTTGAGGAGAGGACGGCCCCATGATGAAACAGATAACCGAAAGGGGACCCTGGAGCGCCAAAGCCCCACTACCTTATCCTGGCACTGTCCCCGAAGCGCCTGCTCACCACACAACGTATTCCTCCCTATTATCCACCACCTACACGCGCTTACCACTGTAGACAGCACGAAAGACGATGATTAAATCTCGGTCGTTACTCCTACGGTTTCCCTCTCACTCGTTTTCGCCGGAGGTTTGGCGCCACTCTCTGCCTCTTTCATACTCTCTTCCATCGGCCTTGTCAGCTAGGATGTCTTCCAAACGGCTTGGAGCACTATTTGGGCTCGGACGACGCCAGCCATTGCACACCAAGTCTGGTCCAGAGCCTCAAATACTTCCCTCAACTGTTCTCATAGATGAAGAAAACCTACCCGGCTACGATCCTGACCATTTCTACCCGGCAAATCCCGGAGAAGTCTTAGAAGATAGATACGAGCTCAATGCCAAGATTGGCTGGGGAACCTCTTCTACAGTATGGCTCGCGCGGGATCTCCGCAGGTAATGACCCCCCAGAACATCGTTTCAAGACGACCTGCCGTCGTCTTTAAGCTGTGGGCATAGCTTGACGATGAAAGATATTCACGGCCTGGCTAACAAAATATCACCTACCAGTGGCGGTTGGTTGTCGACCAATAAATATGTTGCTATCAAGATTTGTAACTGCGACACCCTGGAAGACGACATGACTCACGAATTGGACATTACCAAACAATTATCCTCAGCGAACCCAGAGTATAGAGGCCGAGGCGTTTTGGCGACGGCCACCAAAGCCCACACTATTCAGTCACCTGAGGGGAAGACTCACCTTGCTCTCGTTTTTGAGCCCTTGAGGGAGCCTTTTTGGTTATTCAACAGACGTCTAAATCAAGAGAACCATGTGACACATGAGGCTCTCCCTGTGACGAAGGCGTACATAAAAATACTTCTGGAAGGACTTGACTATATGCACTCCCAAGCTCATATTATACACACAGGTCTGTTTGCTTGCCAACTATAGATCCATTGCTGACTCCCTTTTTAGATCTCAAACTTGATAACATTATGGTAACATTTGAGGATCAGTCGACAATTGAACGATTTGCACAGACCCAAGAATCCCATCCTATGGCTAGGAAACTAGCTGGAAACCGTACAGTATATCGTTGCCACAATAACTTCGGGCCTATTCATAAAGATCTCGGAATGATCATACCTCAGATAACCGACTTTGGCCTTGCGCAAAGGGGCGACAAGGGCAAAATGCTCGTTCACCCCATACAACCAAACGGATACCGAGCGCCGGAGGTACTCCTTGGCATTGGGTGGTCCTACAGTGCAGACATGTGGAACTTTGGATCGATGGCAAGGTTCTGTGATTCTAAACTTCGCTTGCTGCAGCTAACATCGATAGGTTTGGGAACTCCTCGCCGGACGCTCTCTATTCCGTCAGCCGGCCGCGCAGCCTTACTCGCCGGCCAAACACCTTGGAGACATGATTGCTCTGATCGGAGAAATACCACCCTCCATCGCCCAGCGAGAGAAGGACATGCGATGTTGGCGTTGGTCTCCACCAGTTGTAAACGACGACGGGAAACTCTGCAGCAGTGCCGCTGAATACTACGGTGGGCCTTTCTTGACGGAGGACGGTATGTGAAACACCCGACTGAACGACTTGCGGCTAAATAAGCATGTGCGTCCAGGCAAATTCAAGCACAGTGCTCTTATTGCCTTTGATCGGACACTGGAGAGCGAAATACCTGACTGCGTTCGTGAAGATGAGAGCGTTGATCTCTACCTTGGCTTCATGAAGAGAATGCTTTGCTGGGAGCCTGAGAAGCGTGCCACGGCCAAAGAACTACTCAGCGACCCTTGGTTGAATGCTTGACACGAGTATATGGGTACATGCTGGTAGAAATAGTACCAAGTCTCGGCGTTTACTCGCTTCATCCGGCGAAGACCGATCTTCCGCGCTTATGGAGAAAATCAATCTCCACCAAGATAGCTACTCAAGCGGTCTGCTGAAGTTCTTGTCTTGTATGCCCTCTGACATACAGTTGCCTCCTGAAACTCGCCTTGGCTCGGATGTGCTGAGGGCTCCCGGATTTATGTTTGTATAGCAGTCACCCCGTCTAGGTTGATACTCGATAGCGAGCGGGTCAAGAAGAAGGGACGCCGAATCTCCGTGTTTCCGCGAAATGAGTTCTGGAAAGGGACAGTTGCTGCTTCAAACTAGTTGATAAATGGAGCGCCAAGAAACAACGTCACGAGGTAGAGCAATAGCGGCGTTTCTGTGCTCAGATGGAACTGCTTCAGACTTGCTGATAGTTAGTCTAAAGATTACAAACGATCCGTGAAAAAAGAGAAAGATCAGACAGAAACAATGTGAGATAGGAAAGACGCAATGTACGTGGGCACTTTGGCCTCTAAACATGCCCGCCATCAACGCCTCGCATGCAATGACACCCCATGTACAACAAGTCCAAATTCTGCTAGATCTCAAATCCAATTTCCTCGAACGGGGGATTCGCCTCCCCTCGACGCATCCCCCAGCACCGACCCAACCGTTACATCCTCCGGCGACGTCGGACTCGACAGCTGCCCATTCTTCTTGAATACGGGCACAAAGTACCGTCTGCTCGGCATCCGGGTCTGTCCTATCTTTTGGTTCGTCATCGAGGGCGGAGGCTTCCTGCTCTTCAAGGCAGGCGGCGGTCGTGGAAGAGGTGTGGTGTGAGGGCTTGTAGCGAACTTTGTCGGCGTCGGAGACTGCATCGTGTCGCGGAGGAGCTCCATGCCGAGGGTGCTTATCGTACAACCCGAGGCCGTGCGTGGTGCGTTTTGGTACGCAGACGGAAGGTGTCCATGCCGGGTTTGGTGCGTCGCCGTCTCCATGGTCGGCGGAAGAGGCGTCGAAGCTGTCGAGGGCTCCCAGTAGCTCTGCTCATCAAGCCCCAAGACCGAAGCAGCCTTGGGCGGGACGGACGGGGCAGCGGGTTGTATGCTAGGTGAGACTATCTCGACCTGAGCAGCGGTGGAGATGTTGCCAAACGAACGCTCGGAATAAACGGATTCTGAGTCCGGTATCGATACTCTGTGGTTGAATGTCTGACGCCAGGAATCGTGGGTCTGAGTACCAGGTGCAGCTTCCGCGTCACGGCTGCTCCGTCGATCGCTCGTAGCTTCATCCTTCTTGACCGTGCCGCGGAGTTGGCGGCGAAGGAGGTACTCCTTGTATATCAAGACGCCTACAAACACCGTCACCCCAAATATGATTCCCGCGGCGATTGTTCCTCCTATAATGGCACCTTTCTCATATCCTTGGCTCGGCTCATCATCAGAACGAGAGTAAATGGCGGGACTAGTTGTCGACTCCTGGAGAAACCGGGTGCCTTGAAGGACCAGACGTCTCAACCTCTCAGCGTTTTCTTCGGCCCACGCTCGGTCTCTGGCATATATCGGCTTCGCGGTCGTCGAGGTAAAGGCCATCGCGACGAAAAACCACGACAGGAGGCTCTTTGGAGTTTTCATTTGTCCCACAGCGACTGTCTATTCGATCTTGTTGCTCCGTACTCGTTCGAGGCCATCGCAATTCTCTTCGGGTTCCCGTAGCGACAGGGCTCTATAAGCTATTAGTAGATAAAGCAAGTTCCCGTACATCGTGCTTCGCATTTAGAACACGAAGCAAGAATAATATCACATCAATCCGTCAGACAAAGAGCTTCCTTGTTCAGGACAAGAATAGCTTCGAGACTCGAAGTCGAGGTTCGTTCTGGGTAACATCTCGACAAACGCCGTGTGGTAGCAAGAATGTTTAGAAAGCCGCGAATGCCAATGCGTTTTTGCCAATGCGCTTGTATCGTGATTGGATTCGCTGCTCGATCGCTTCATACTGGACAAAGGCTCGGTGTAGCTGACATCGTGGTAGGTGGACAAAGAACAACTACGACCGATGCCGTTTCCGTCCATTTGCATTGACCTTGAAAGCCAGCGAGAACCATGAGGCGTGTTTCATGTTTCTTTGGCAGCAAAAAATAGAAGTTTCAGCAAGACGCTCTCGCTTGAGCAATTTTGGCCCCAGGTGGCAGCCAACTACACGAAGCGCGAGGTGGGAGGAGAGGCGCATTTAAGGCTGCGTAGCACAAGCATGCACTGCCAGCATTGTTGCAACGTCCAAGATAAGGTCGCATAGCAGTTCACTGATATGCCCAGGTCGGTTGTGCATTGTACATGGCGCAATTTCCCTATCTCCGGCTGATAAAAGGCGTGTAGCCGCCAGGCACAAGTGATGATTGGGAGAGAAGCTATCTAATCTTCCCTCCCTCCTTTGGGAACGGCCAGGGAGCGATCAGCAGCCGCGATAGACAAGGAAGGAAGGACGACTTGTCCTGGGTCTGATAGACTTTTGGGGAGATAAGGTCGTGCCGTTTTAATACACCTGCCAAACTAAGGTCCTTGACAATTTGCAACCTCTTTCCGAGCAAAGCCCCGAGATGGGCGTTGATTATGTTATTGATGCCCTTCTACAGCAGACAGCATCTGTCGGGCCGACAAATTGATTGATCTAGCCTTCGTTAGTTATTTGGCAAGGTCCGCAGCCACGAGGCCAACCAGATTGGCGGGCCTGGAGAACAAGTGACTTGTGATGGCATCCAAGCAGCTCGGGCACCCGAGTCCTTGAATATTCGATACCTCGTCCAAGATCACCGAGACTTCTCGGATCTAGATCAGCATGCAGTCGTGGCTCAGCTTGCTCGCTTGATGCACCCCTACCTGGCACTCGTGACCAGCATGGAGTGGAAGAAAGCAGACAACAACCAGCCCCTTCTCAGTACAGCCTTTGCTTGTTGGCCCTCGTTGTTCGAAGTAAGCCCCCCACTCAAGGGACAAAGCAATGTTCAAGCTCTGGCCATGTCAGCCTGGCAGCCTGATGCCGATCACCTGAACCACCTTTGTCGTCGTGTCCGAACCGCTGTCGTACGAGGATTTATTCCTGAACGCCCCAGATATTGTCGCCTTTTGCTAGGCAAACCTAACAAGGCAATAGGTATCTCGATGATGTGCGCATGGTGGATAACGAGCGCGCCTCGCCCAAGTATGACCGAGGCTAGGAACTGACTGTGATGTTGGGTGCTGTAGTGACAGGCGCACGGCAGGCTGGGGAATAGGTAAATGTGGTTGCCTTCTGCGGGCTGAACCGCGTTGCGGGCGTTTATGAGTCGCGTTCTGCGATCTGATGGGTCAGTCTCGCCTCGATGTCTGAAAGCATGAATAGGCGTGACATATTAATATCTGTCGATATCTCTGTTCCCACACCGCCAAGGTGGGGCAGCGCTCCGCCTCTGGCGCCCCATCCGCCCGTCGCCTCCAGTTATTGCTGTACTGTAATTACGAGACGAGTAACCATCTGCGCTTCTGAGCGAGCAAGTCGCATGTGTTTCAACCAGCGGAAAGCCCGTAACGGTCTTCCGCGCTCGCTTGTGCACTTTAATCCCGCTGCTGGCGCCGTCCAAGTGGGCCGCTCATCCGATGCGAGAGAGCGGAGTAGAGGCTAGAACCCCAGGAGCTCGATTTTCAGACAGGATTGAAGGATGCGGATCTTATCCCCGGAAGCCGATGACCGGAAATAACTCCGGACCATCGTCTCCTTGGTGATGTTATTTGAAAATCCAGCCTAGGCGCAGGCTGGAGATACATACTTGGTATCCGACGGACATGTAGCAAACAAGCCAGAAATGCCGCTAGTCGAAGAGGTTAGGAAGCATGCGCCCGAAGCAGAATAAAGAGTTTCTACCTGAACCGAAAGAATCAAGCGTGCCCTGAGTCGAGACACTCTTCCACCGTTGCCGCAAGGAGCAAGGAGCGCACGAGTCCAAGTCGGCTAAACTCACCATCAGACCAATTGGCCCCGGGAAGTGACTCGCTGGTGAGCATGGGGTAAAGGCATCGCTGCTGCATGGCCGCCAGGGACACCCCAGAAGCTCGAAACTCGAATGTCCTCAAAGTTATCGAACCAGCTTCAAGCCTCGGATCTTTCATTCTTCCGACAGCTTACCAAACTGCATAAGCAGGAGCAAGGGTCGTCACCGGCCAGGGCCCAGCGTCGAGAACAGTCCACTAACGGATTTAGCTCGACAACAGGCTAAGTTCCGAACCCACCCAGGCTCCTCCAGCTTCCACGCCAAGCCGCTGACACCATTTTCGGACGCTTAGTGCAGTTTTGAATCATTTGCGGGCGCAACTCTTAAACTTGAGCCTCTTACAAGCCAGTGCACAGTCTTCAATAAGGAACGGCGCGCCCTGAAGTGTTCGAGTAGGGTCCGAATTACTCGTGGCCCATGCGCTAGTCGATTCATCGGTCCTTTCCGGTCTGAGAGAAGGGCATTCATTCCCATCGTCATTTCCTTGTGCGAAGTGGCACCTACTTCAAGCATTGCATGTCGAATCCTCCAATGCATTGAAAACGAACATTGGAACCCAGCCAAGATGTCGATATGAACTGCCGTACTGCTTGGCTGTCTGGGCGCGCTCCATGTGCATCAACTGGTCCAGATGTACCAAGAATCATCTGTTGCCGAATGGAACGAACGAATCGCGGCGGCGGGACAGGCTTGGGCATGGCAACAAAACACCATGCGCCTTTCCTAACTTGCAGCCAACGATGAGCTGCCTGCATACCCGTCATAGACTGCCGCGGGGGTTGTGTTCTTGTTAGGGGACGGATGATATTCGGGAAATCCAGGTCTATTGCTGCTGAACGCACCAATAGCAGGGTCGATCCAGAACAACAACAAGCACCAGCATGTGAAGAGGCCATAGCTCGCCGTCAAACCCCTACCGAGTCATGGGTTGAGGGTGGGGGTTCCGACATGGCGTTCCATGCGAGTGCTTCTGATGGCGTTGTACTCCACCTGCTTCTGTACCCAGTACGGGCCGTCGACTGCTCGTCGCAAGCATTATTAGCCTAGGGGTGCTGCATGCTGCTCGCCCAGGATATGGCGTAGGACCTTGCACAGGCATTGGGCAAGCATCTGTAGCCAGTTGGCCATACCCGTTCGTGTCATCCTCTGCATGTGTTTGATTCATCTAATCAAAATGAAAGCCATTAGACATAGACATATGAACCCTGAAGTGTGCCGATAATCGCGAAGCCCAAATCCTGGAGCGATTGCGGAGCAGATGCAGCAACACCTAGAAATCTGGAGATGCAAATCCATGCCCACTTATTAGCAGTGTTGCCCAATGAGTTGACCACCATTGAGCCACGGCAAGACACCAGAGTAAAGATGGCCTGTCCTTCCAAATCGAAGGGAAAGGCGCAGTCTTCTTCAATATTGGCGGGCAAACAGAACATGAAGCGAGTGTCAGGCTTTTCTTCTCAAGTTGAGAAGCTGACAGGATTGTAGGCGTCTTCACACACCAGAAATGGTCTCGTGTGACGTCGACGACGGGCGTTATTGACGATTAAATACGGGTCATCGTTACCGCGGATGTTGCTTCGTGGAGTCCGTTATGGAGTCGTCTCGGGGAGGCGAGAGTGCACCTAGTCAGTCCCCAGAGTCCCCCGCTCGGACAAGGCCATGGTTTGGGGGAGAGTTGCCATCGTTGGGTGTTTTAGCCATTATTGTTAGTTTCTGGAGTAGTTGTCGATTGTGGCATTTACAAGTCGTCAAATTCCACAGCGTAAACCGTCAAACTCAAATAGGCACGGAGCCGCAGTCGCAGCTGCATGGTACCCGCCATAAGTACCGTGGCAGTACCGGCGACATGGCTGGGAACTTGACTCTCCCGGGAGCGTACATTCGATCGTGTGTGTGGCTTGTGGCTGGCAGACATCGAAGAACGGCCGAGGATTCTCATTCGAACGGCGAGCCTGCGGTCCCCCGGTCTTCCTAGCGGAGGTTTACCGCACGACGAGAGAAGAGGTTTTGGCAGCCCTTGCAAGGGGGAGAGGTCGACATGGCCGTGTGTGATATAGAGATGGTTCCAATTTTATTAATATTATGCGTTGTCCACAAAAATGCTGGATATATCGCTGGTTCGAACGGTTTGGACAACGGTCGTGCTTCACCTGTCAACGGACAGAAGCAGCATTTTTTGTACCCGAAAGTCATGCCGCGTGGGATGTGGGCGCTCGGCCAGATGGCCCCACCGCCCAGCTTATCCCAGCACATGCCAGGGCGGCCCTGCCTAGCCTGTATCCTCGCGGGGCGCGCGAAAGGCTTCCTTAGATGCAGCGTCCGGTTCAAGCTCCATCTCCTTTACCTGTTTCCGTGTCTGATCTCGTCTCCGAAATATCAGAGGGAAGCAAGTAATCGTGCGGCGGTGGACGGTGAATAGCCGCGATGCTTTGCTCAACCAATAGGTAGTCCGACTTGGCAGTGGCATACTTCGATGGTGGCGATCCTTGACTTTACTAAGGTAGGTAGGTAGGGTAGTTGGTGCCCTGTCATGGGCAGCATGCCAGGCGTTCAACTTCAATATTGTGTACGCAGTAGTAAGCAAATCAACATCAACTAAGATGGCACTGGCACTGAGACGGTGGGCATGAGTCAACCACCATGTGGTGCTGTGAACGGGAGGGTAAGCTCAGCCTGGAAACGAGTCACGTTGCGGCCGGTGGTAGTGGCAGACGGACTTGTGGATATCCAGACCACAGTACGATGCAGGATGCCGTGCCTGCGAAAGCGGCGACAAGCCCAAAGGTGAACTCGACAGGTGCTGGCACAAATCGTCCGTGTGTCTTGCTTCTTTTGGTGACCATCGTCCTTTAGCCTGTCGGCTCCGTTGGTGGGCTTTGAATCCTTGTTCTGCCGCTTGTCGTTGCCATCAGGAATCCCAGCCCCAGAAGCCATGATCCATGGGCTCGGAGACTAGGGCGTGGCGCCCCTCGAGCGATGACGGAACAAGCCAAACCCTTCAGAGCTGCGCTCGACGACGCCCTGAGTCCGGCGCATGGGTCCTGCACGCCCGGGCACTGGCCCATTGCTGCGGTCTTTGGCCGAACAAGAGTGGCCAGTCATGGCTGTCATGTTCGTCAGCCCATGAGCGAGTGTCGTTGTATTGATATCCCGAAGATTCTCACAATATGGCCGTATTTTAGGGATCATCTTAGCAGGCGGACCTTGGTACTGTGGAGGGAATGTAAGCTTGGTAACACAATTTCTTTCATTCTGTTGATCCAGTGAGACAGGGGTTTCTCTTTTCTTTTTCTTTTGTGGCAGGAATTGCGACTTTGCAGTTTGAAGGGAAGCGTTATTTAGACCCTTGATGCTTTTCGGCTTCATGCAGCATCCGTAGTCGGAGGAGCTAGAACTGTCGAGGGGGAAATCTCGGACTGAAAGTATCGCCGAGCTCACTCATCATTCAGTAAGATCGCAATGCCCCTCGAGACGGCTACGGGGAGCAGGGTAGAGGCCCCGCCGCCGTACGAATATCTTGATTCTTACTCTGCAATGATCTATGCCTGTGATGAGTCGCCTGTACCGGGGTACTTGGCTCAGCCTTTGACCAGCCCAGGGCTTCGTCGTCCCTGTCAAGGACAAGCATGGCCCCCCACCGGGACGACAGACTCGACTCTGGGAATATGCAAGTGACTGTCTGGCCTGGACCCTTGAAGCTGTCGTGGGGCTTTCCAGCCGGGGTGGAAATACTCCGTTTGTGGCTCAAGTCCGATTGTAGGAAGCTGTAGCGCCTCTGGTACCTCGCTGCCTGGAGTAGTGCTACGGTACATACACCTTCTCGGCGAGTTTTTTGGTGCCAGCAAAACGCGCAACAAGCACCGCTCCGTGATATTCGGGCCTAAGCGTAGGTAGTGGCGGGATCTAAAATGGACCTTTTCGTTGTCTGAAGATGCATCCTCGGGGATCAATGTGCGAGGGACCAATAGGCCCAGCAAGTGACCTCGCAAGTACCCAAAGTCGACGGAACCGTTGCTTTCTTTCCTTCTCCATTTTTTCTCCTCCGCGCGTCTGATCCTCTCGCCTCTAACTACAGTTGTCTCTCCGCCCTCCGCTTTCAACTTTGATAATCCTCCTCCACATGCCTCTCCCTGTCGGGTACTCTTATACCACCATCTCCAACATAATCCATCTAGGGCTGATCCAGCCTGCTGTCCATGTTTGGTGTATTGGAGTCCTCAAATATCTTAACTAGGTACCTTACAGCAACAAGACGGACACCCGGTCGGTGCCCGCTCGCCCCCGCCGCTTTTTTTTTTTTTTTTTGCAAGCCGGACATCCACTGAAGCCCCCGGAGCTTCCCCCAAACACACCAAGCCCCACTGCCGGATCCTAGTGCAGGCCGGTGCATTTGGGGGGTTCACTCCGAGTCTGGGGGCCATCTTCAGGGCCCTTCGTTTCCGCTCTCAGCTCGAGGTGAAGAGTGCTTGTGCGGCATCTTGTTGCAGCGCTGCAACCCACACCCGGCCTTCACACACCCTCCCACCAGCAGCCAGCAGCCAGACGTGGGGGGCTTTCTATTTCCCTTCCGTCAGCCTCTCACTCTCACTCTCACTCCCACTCTCTTCCATCCTCTCTCACAGCCCACTACACTGCTCGCTCCACAAGGCATGCCCATCAGCACAACAGCTTCAATCACCAACTAAATCCCAGCAACCGCTATGAACCCAACAATAACAGAGCACGACTTCCGCTTTCCCAGGAGGCCTGGCGCATGGCCCAGCGCTGCCGCTCACCACGCTTCCACCGAGCGCACCGGCCGCAAAGGCGACATCTCGGGTGCTCGCAACCCCACGGCGAGTATCAAGGAGCACAAATCCAACATGGCCGCCACGTACTCGATGGCCAGAAATGGTCTTGGTGGCTCGGCCCTCTTTCCCTTTCTCCAGAATGGCTTCGTCGAGTCCGACCAGGATATCACCAGGATGCAGCAAGACGATCCGCTCGCGACTCAGGTCTGGAAGTTCTTCGCCAGGACCAAGCAGCAGCTCCCAAGCCAGCAGCGCATGGAGAATCTGACCTGGCGCATGATGACTCTCAGCATGCGCAAACATCAACAAGAGCAGCAGCTAAGGATGGACGAGGCTGAGGCCGAGGCGCGCAGGAAGAAGAACACGGACGCCAACAACAGGTAGGCCATTCGCCTCTGCATCCTCTAACTGTTATTCGCGCTCTTATCGTTGCTCGGTTGCATGACGTGCTGACAAGAACCTCACAGGCTCGCTCGCCCCATGATGCAGAACTCTCCAAGCGGCATTGCCCAGTTGCGAAAGTCTTCTGAGCACATCTCAGCCCAACCTGACGCCATGAATCTCGACGACTTCATCTTCTCGGAGAATGCTGCTACCCCCGTCGGCTTTTCGTCCCCCCATGGCCCGGATAGATTCGCCGACGACAGGTCTGGAAGTTCAATGGCCTCGGCCATCCCCATCAAATCCCGCAAAGACCTGGCGCATCATTTTGTCCCTCAGTCTGTCCCTGCTCAGCCGCTTCACCAGACCACTCAGGGCAATGAGTTCAACTATGTCAACCGTCATCTCCGCAAAACCAGCATAGACGACCGTCGGGTGAGTGCCTTCACAGACCCCCCTCCACTCCCTCTTGAGGCTTTCTGTGACCTACAGCGGATACTCCGTTCCAGCGCAAAGCCTCAACGCCGGCCTCCTTCACATTCGCATGTGACAGCACACTTACAAATGAATGCGGCTGCTAATTCTTTGACAAATGTAGACTCGGAAGCGCCCTGCTGATTTCTCGCCCCAAGTGCCGGCGGCTAACAGCAGCAATGCGGCCCAGAATGATTTAGACCTTGACTCAGAACTTCATGACTATTCTCTCGACAACCCTCAGCCTGCCAACATGGCGCAGCAGCCCAGCAATGCCAGTGCGCCCTTCAACCTCGATACTTTTATGGAAAATGACCCCATCGTCAACACCAACGGCAACTTTCAGCAGAATTTCCACTTCTCTCCCTCCACTTCACCCATGATACCCAATGGCCCTTTCTCCAATATGTACCATAGTTCATCTGTCCCATCGGCGCCGATCAACAACACCGCCGATCTTTACTCGCCGCCAGGCTCTGCCTATCAGTCGACTGTTTCCACTCCTCATCCCATTCCCGAGCAAGAGGGATTCTACTTTGGTTCTCAAGATGCGCGACCGCAACGGCCGCAAGGCTTTCAGCAGAGCATTGGCAGCATGCTTAGCCAGCAGTTCATGTACAATGGACCCAACGGCACCAGCAGCAGTACTATGTTTTCTGCCCCAGGGACAGGCTCGGAGTCCATGTCCGCCTACAGCACTGCTCCTAGCTCGTTCGGACACATTGACCCATCTCAAGTCTTCCAAAGTGACCAGCCCCTCACATCACCCGGTATACAGATGCAGCAAGACAACATGTTTTCCTTTGGCGCCGACTCGGATGACGAGGATAACAATGCCTTTGCCGATCGTAACGTATCGATGCACAAGGACATGTCCTCGTCTCTCGACGAATCCGGAACCATGGGCTGGGACGCATCGCTTCCAGGCCAGTTCAGCACCCAAGCTGCTCGCTTCCCTGGAGGACCGACCCGCAAGCAGGTGGTGATTGGAGGAGCGACCACTGACTTTGTTGACAACAACGGAGAATGGGATACCAACGGCCTAGGAAGATCGCAATCCCAGTCCTTCAGAGGAGGAAACTCGGGGAGGCAGTCTAAACTGACGCGGAACGCATCTACGCCATCGCACCTGGCTGGAAAACAGAATGGTTTCGAGCAACTCGCACAGTCGATGCCGATGTCACCCGTTGGTGACGGAAATGGTACCATGTCTGGGTTTTCTTCCGTCGCCCCGAGTCGGCCCTCGTCACCTCCGGGATCAAAACATGGCTCTACAACCAACCTGCAAGCAGCCGCTGGCAGTAACAACGATGGAAATGCTCCGACCACGTGCACCAACTGTTTCACTCAAACGACGCCACTGTGGAGGCGGAACCCCGAGGGCCAGCCGCTGTGCAACGCTTGCGGCCTTTTCCTCAAGTTACACGGTGTCGTGAGACCGTTGAGCTTGAAGACCGATGTCATCAAGAAGCGAAATCGTGGATCTGGATCCAATGTGCCGGTCGGAGGATCCAGCACGAGGGTCAAGAAATCGGCGAGCGCTGTTGCATCTCGCAAGAACTCGACCCTATCTTTGTCTTCGACAATGGCAAACAGTAGCAAGAATAACACCAGCAATCAAATGGCAAAGGTGACGACGCCGCCTTCCTCGAACCGACCTTTGAGCAACAAGGACGTAGATAGCCCTAGCAACGGCACTGCGTCGGGTGGAAATACCGCAGGAAGCACACCGAACAGTCATTTTGGGGGATCAGTTTCTAGCTCCGGCGCTATCGGCGGCAAGGGTGTCGTACCCATTGCAGCAGCTCCTCCCAAGACGAGTCCTGGACCTGGTGCGTCGTCTATGTCAGCTTCGAGACCTGCGACTGCATCGTCAAAACGACAGCGCCGCCATAGCAAGAGCGTCGCTGGTGATGCGCCAACTATGGACATCGACAGCCCTGAGTCGACCACTTCGAATGATGCCCCACGGCCCTTTGGCTCGTCTACCGGACTGTCGAGCTTGCCTGGTGGAATGACGAGTAGTGGGTTCAACATGCCCCAGCGGTCCAGTACGCTGGGCACTGGAACGGGACTTATCAGCATGTCTGGCGGACAAGGAAACTCATTGATAGGCAACTCCGCTGGTCCTCAGGAATGGGAGTGGCTGACAATGAGTCTCTGATTGCTTGGTGGCGGGTGTTGAGCTGTTTGGACCTCGTCAAGCGATTCTGGGATTCTGGGCTTCGGATTGATGCCTCTGGTACAACGGGCGGCTTCACAGTTTCACACGATATGGATTTTTTTGGGCGTTTTGGGACATGGGCGCGTTTTGTATTCTGATTATGACACGGGAACTTGATACCTCATCCGGATACACGGTAATATATGGCGGCTTGCGTCTCCTTTCAAACTTTCGTGGGATCACAAGCGGGCTATGTTGATACCAGACGTCTTGACGAACACTTTGCGACGACGCTGCGCATGACGGCCATGACAAATCGTGTTTTGGTGATATTGACATATCTACTTTTCAACGAGCGCACAATCTCTGGAGATTTCAACGAAATGGGGCGGCGTGTTGTTACTGTTTCTGGCTATACCGCTTGTGACAATTTGCAAGAACATGCGAGGGACGAAGAGAAGAGCCGAGGATTTGATACGTTATGCCACCATATAGACACCTGTTGCACCGATACGCGTGCTGAAGCTATAATACCACGTTCATTGATGATGATACCTGCAAGGATTACTTACGCACCTATCCTGCACTGCTTTTGCTCTCGCAACGTAGATCACACCCGTTTCCTGCTTTTACTTCATTAACGGGTACTAATTTCTCGTGAAAGGCTCAACAAGGTGCCGTCCAAGGTCCTTCAGTCAGTCGTCCATGCCCATACTTGCTTCGTGCCACTCAACTGTCATCTACGGGAGCACAGCACGCACCGAAATTCGAAATGATAACACTCGCTTTTGCACATTGTGGCGCAATCATCAACAACCAGCATAAACTTTTACACGGTAGTATTGATCTCTATCTTTTTTTTTTTTGACCTTTCCCCTCCCCTTTACCAAAGCCAGGGGATATCAATTCAGTTCCCAAAAGCTTCATCAACAGCAGTAGAGCCGAAGCCTAACCACGCGCATACTCCTTCCCACCGAACCTTGGCCATAGTCCAGGTCCGTTCGAAACTCCCGCCTGCCAAGAAAACATAACAAAAGCATACAGCAGCACGCAGAAGAACGTACATGATAGAAAGTGATAATACAGCATCGTCACGAAAACAACAGAAGTGCAGAAACCTGGCTCAAGCCCTCATCGTGGCGGCATTTCACATCGTTAAACCTCCCTTTGCCTTTCCTAAAGACGCACGAGCAAATGTCGCTAAAGCGTCAGAAGAGAGCTTTGCCCCGGTTCACGAACCCACGCCAATCCACCCTCTTTGGATTTCGAGGCTCGCTCTAGAACATCGTCCCGAACGTGTCATCGGTGGGAATACGCTTTCGGGGGCTACCGCCGTCTTCCGTGGCGGGCTTGCGGTGTCTGAATGTGAAGCCAACAAAGAGACTCTTGCTCATCGGGTCTTCGCGCTCGGCCATGGTCTCAAGAGCTTGCTGCTTGTCGTGGACCTCCTTGTACTTGGCCATATCAGCCTCGTTGCTGAAATCATCAAAGTACCCAGCATCCGTCTCCGAGTCCAGCTCGGGAACAAATGGCGCACGGGTCTGGCGAAGAATGTCCCAGTCGACCTCGGCAAAGTACTGGTGGTTGTAAATATCGGTAATGTTAGAGAAGCGCCTCGTGCGAGAGTTGATGCACCTATACTTTGTTAGCGTACATGGTCATCTTCAATATCGCGATGTGGACTACTTACGTGCAGATGAAGTTCCAAGTTCGGTTGCTGAGGAAGTAGTTGGGATCTTCCCATACGGGTCTCTTCAGCACCTCCTTCCAATGCTTAAGATTGCGCCAGGTCTCGTCAGGAGTGGCACCTGCAAAGGGAGGGAATCCGGTGAGGGCCTCGAAAAGCATGCAGCCCAAGCTCCAGTAGTCCACCGTGAAGTCGTATTCCTCCCCTCTAAGGACTTCCGGGGCCATATAGTCAGGCGATCCCACAATGGACTTGGCATAGTTGACATCGTTCTCGCGCATTGTCCGGTAGCTCTCTCGGCGTTCAGCCACGGTTCGCTGATCCATGGGCTTGCCGAACGGAACTGCCGTTTCGGATGCCTTTTCCAGCTTGACACGCATCGACTCGATCCTGGACGGTGCCAGCACACCAGCAGCCAGACCGAAATCTGTCAGCTTGACATGGCCAGTCGAGTCAACAAGAAAGTTCTCGGGCTTGAGATCTCGGTGGATGTATCCAAGCTGGTGCAGGGCGTCGACGGCGCAGAACATTTCGGCTACATAGAAACGGGCATGGCGGTTGGACAGCACACCGGTATTGTTAAGTAGGGTGCGGAAGTCACCGCCAGGCACATACTCCATGGCAAGATAGATGCTCTTCTCGTCCTGGAACGAATAGAGGAGTCTAACCAGCCACTCGCTCTGGGCAGTAGTGAGAATATCTCGCTCGGTCAGTACATGGCGGACCTCGTCGAGCTTGAAGAGAAGCTTCTTGCTCATGACCTTGAGGGCGCAGACTTCTCGAGTGTCTTTCTTCTGCGCCAGAAAGACCTGGCCGTAGCCACCCTGGCCAACCTGTGTCAAGATCTGAAAGTCGCCATGTCGGAGTCGGACTCGTCGCTTGCGGAGGTTTGCACGTTCTCGCCCGGTGTACTTGGTCCACATCTGGTTGTGTGTTTGCTCGTCAGTCTCTGGAGGTGGGGGGTATTCGGACTTGAAGGCTGTTAATCGGTTTTGTCGGGAGCCAACGTATGTCAGAAGGTCGAAATAATAATCGAGGAAGTCTAGCGAGCGTTAGCAGAGTACATCTGGAGGATACCACCAGGTCATGCAAGAGAGACCTACAGAGCTGCGTAACGTTTACCATACGCTTAACGTTGGGCTTCTGGAGAATCTCTCGCTCCTCGGCTGTCAGGCCACGAGATGTGTTAAATTTCTTGGCAGCAGAAGTCGTCGGTCGGTCTCTAGGCTCATAGAGCTGCTGGCGCGAGACGGCAGCATGGTTGTGCTGATACGGCGAGTCTGAGCCAGCCAAGCGGGAGGCAGGGGGCGTATTTTCCTGGCCCTGCTTCTTCACCGGACTTCCCGGCCTGGACTTGTGGATGACACTGTCATCAACATTGGCGTTGGACTCGTCGAGCGGCTGGGCATTGCTTTTGCCGGGCGATAGCGGGGTCACGACACTCTGAGGGCGACCCAGTCTGGTAGGAGGCTCGATGCCAGAGTTGAGAGTCATGGCATTTTCGAAGGCGGCAGGGAGATCATGCGCGCCAGGCGGGTTGGTCTTCTTGCTGGGGCTGCCTTGGGGAGTGCTCGTGGGATTAAGAAAGTTGTCCAATCTTGAGGGCGTTCCAGGTCGAGGGGCCTCTCCTGGGCTTGAGCTAGCAGTCTTTTCTTTCCCGCCGGGGAAGAAGTTGGACATGAAGCTGGCCATGGCTATTTGTTTTCCTCTGGCAGAGCTTTGCTTCTGAGAAGATGTACAAGGCGCCCGTGTGGCGTGTGTTTCTTAGTCGTCGCGATGCTCGTGTCGAGGGGTAACGGTGGGTTATTTTGGGCAGCAGGCGGTGGGGAAGATAAGGACAATGGGGAGTCAGGACAAAGCTGCCAGGAATGGAAAGAAAATGCTAGAATAAGGCAGTTTCTCTTGTCTCTGTCCAATACTGAGAGGCAAAGTGAAATGATGTTGAAGGAGAAGGCAAGCGGCCTAAATGAGGCCTGGGCTAGAAGCGATGCAGCAGTTCAAGCTTGAGGCGGAGGAGCAACGGGCCAAGGAATCGGGCGGGTCGTGGTGAATTTGCTTATGCTGGCGAATGACGTCGTGTTATTGGTTGGGCAAACTGATAGATCAACATGGTTGCGGCAGCAACTATCGAGATCTGTTGACCTTCAAGTGGGATAGTGGGGTTACCCGAAGAGCGACCGAGAGAATCACGCTTGAGGGAGGGCACCTGTAGGTATCTGAGCAGGAAGGAATGTCGTTTTCCTATCTCCTGCTAGGTATTCAATGCCGTCTAACTATTAGTTGGAATGCCATCCATGCCTCTCATGCCTCTCAT
>JADBHU010000259.1:0-28607 GCA_017140155.1 Fusarium devonianum | reverse complement strand
ACTGCGAGGTAATATGTTTGAGCCATTCTCCGTCTTTTTTTTGACACCCGTCGGGGCGGGTCCTCGGCATTTCTGCTATCCGTACAGTAATTGATGTTAGCCGACATGACATTCGACGCTCTAGTGGTTGAACTTTCTCATTTGGGAAAAGCTCGTCGAGTCCGAGGCGGAGTCGACATAACGTTCCGCACCAGAAGCCACGGGAAGCAAGCAACCATGTCCCTGTGAAATGAGGGTTGATAAGGCTTGTCTAAATCCAGCTCATTCTTTAATTAATTATATTTGCGGAGAGATGCCCGCCGGGAGTGATGCCGTTTCTAGCAGATATACCCAATCTCCTGGGGTAGTTTGGGAAGTGATGAATGCTAACGGTGCCAAACGCTTTCCGGCCAACAGCTTCAGGAACTATTGAAGCTTACTACGGCACAAGTCGCATCCATGGCTGTGTCGTTGTTCTGGGGATGGTTTCAACGGAGTTCAAGCAAAGAGCGAGATCCCGACATTGCGAGGTTGGACAACGAGAGACCATGGGCGATTTCGAGAGGGCGGTACCCATGCGGTGTAGGTTTGTGAGCTTGCTTCAGATATATTCGTCTTTTGCAGTGATCAGTTGCGCTTCTATGGACTAATATGTAAGGTGCTTACGGATACATTAACGTGACATGCAGAGTTGCGGGTTGGCTATAATGTAGTTTTATAGGTTCGGTTGCAACAACACCAGCACTTTTCGGAACACAATTTGCCAAGTCATATTATGTGGTTACTTAGGAATCATTCAAAGCTTTCAGATCATACTGCGAGCTTTGGACTGTCTGGTTGAGAATTTATATATCCTTTTTATCTCGTTCGTCTAACGAATACTGGCTTCGGAATGGCGACATTCGAAACGGCTCCACCTCAGATGTCAGTGACTCGTATCCAGCAAAAGACGATCATTTTGCATAGACGATGCGACCAGTTCGTTAACTACATCACGAGATTCTCACCTGTTTTACACCGACTCTATCACTTCTTACACTGCATCTTTTCTTCGCAGCCGGACAGTCCCACTTCCTAATTACACAAATGTCATCAGATTTGAGGCCTGAGAGAAAACCCCGCGTAGTCGCCCTCGGAAGACCCAAGTTCGTCGGCGAGGACTTCCTTGAAGAGTTTCGAAAAGACTTTGACTATGATGTAAGTTCCCATCGCCATGGATGGCGTGCGTAAGGCTCGCGTTGCAAGCCTCCATGACTATGCTTTCAATGAGCCGCGGGCTGACCAGGAGCCACGAACCAGTTCCTCGATGTGACCAATCACCAGCAAGCGCTGGAAAGACTCCCTCTTATGATCCAGGAGCATGGCCCAATCGATGCGTTCATTGTCCGGATGGGCAGAGGTCCCTTTCACCCATTCAACGAGGAACTCTTTAAACCACTCACCCCGCATTGCCGCATCATCGCCTCGGCAGCGGCTGGATACGACGACTTTGACGTCGACTGGCTGACTCGCCAAAACATCCTTCTCTGCAACAGTGTCGATGCCGTTGCCGAAGCCACCGCCGACATGTCCTTGTTCTTGACTCTTGCGGTGATTCGAGATGCCTATCGCGCTGAGCGCTGTGCCCGCGACGGCACTTGGAAGGAGCCCGTCGTTCCAAGCAGGGATCCCTCGGGCATGATTCTGGGCATTATCGGCATGGGCACGATTGGCAGGCATCTTGCGAAACGGGCTGCTGTATTCAACATGCGGATCAAGTACTACAACCGGCGGCAACTGGGCAGCGAGGACGAGGCCAAGTACAGCGCCACATACTGCTCGTCTCTACACGGATTGCTCGCCCAGTCAGATGTCGTATCGGTCAATTGTCCCCTGAATAAAGAAACTACTAACTTACTCTCTACCAAAGAATTTGCCGCGATGAAGGACGGAGCCTTTATTGTCAACACGGCGCGTGGGCCAGTTGTCGACGAGCCCGCCCTCATCGAGGCTTTGGAGAGCGGCAAGATTACGCGAGCGGGACTGGATGTCTTTTGGAATGAGCCAAACATTAATGAGTACTTTCGCACGAGCGACAAGGTCATCATTCAGCCACATGTCGGAGGGCTCACGGATCTGGCGTTTCAGAAAGGAGAGCGAGAGGCTTTTGAGAATGTGAGGGCTCTGTTCAAGTCGGGGAAGCCCATCTCTCCGGTTAATAAGATTGACGATAACTAAGATGCTGCTTGCACTGAATATCAAGATGGATAAGAGAGATTACAGGTCACATATTGATTCAACTTGAAAAGGCATCCTTCCCAGACCCTTAGTAACTTCATGTGATATATCTAGAAGTTTTCATCGTTGATTTGTCGAGATCACTAATTGAGAGATCCTGATTGAATAGCATTAATCCAAAGTAAAGAGACGGAGGGCCGTCTCCGCCCCTCCACAGACTCCCCACCGACCGAAGGCGTGATCAGCATAAGGTGGGAATACGTGCGAGAGCATTACGATCGGCTCGAGTAAGCCAAACATTGGAAACATCCCACCAAGAATCCCGCATTGTGAGTCTCGAAAACGCCCAGAAACATATGATATCGCGGCGTCTCGGCCATCTTCAATTCTCAACCGTCGATTTGCCACACCATAAACAAATCGAGACAACATGACGACCCCTCCCACCAAAACTGACCCTATCATCATTGTCGGTGCCGGCATCTTCGGCCTCAGTACGGCAATTCATCTTGCCCAACGAGGGTACTCAAGCGTGTCCGTCTTTGACAAGCAGCCATACGAAAAGACGCTGTACTCTTACACTGAAGGCTGCGACGCCGCCTCTGCCGGTACACCCAGGAGCCTTACATCCGCCTCAATGCAATTGAGCTGACATCCTACAGACATTAATAAGATCATCCGCTCGGGATATGGCTCGCAAACAGAGTATCAAGACCTCAGCACCGAGGCTCTCGAAGCCTGGGATGCCTGGAACGCAGAGCTCAAACGCGGTGGCTCAGCGGTTCCGCCTGGGATGACAGCTGATGATGTCGTATGGGTTAACAATGGCAACATCTCGCTGACGGATGCTACCACCCTCCCAGACTTTGAGAGAGCAACCGTGGATAACATGGAAGCTGCAGGGCATCGGGGGACACAGCTCATCAACAACGATGAGACCCATATCCGACTAGCGGCAGAGAAGGGCTTGGCCTCGGCGATGCAGCCTTTCAGCAAGAAGACGCTGGGTGTGCTCGACACAACAGGCGGCATCGCGATCGCGGATAAGGCGTGTCGTTTTGCGCTGCACAAGGCAAAAGCCCTTGGCGTGCGCTTCATCCTCGACTCCCAGGCCGGTCGCTTGACGTCGACAATCCAAGACTCCAGTGGCAAGGTCACGGGCATTCAAACAGCAGATGGCGAGTCCCATGTAGCCAGTCTGACCATCATCGCTGCAGGTGGCTGGACTCCAACCCTTGTACCTTCCCTCGACGACCTCGCCGAGACAACTGCAGGCTCCGTCATCATCCTCAAGATCCCTGACACTTCGTCGCTCCGGCAGCGATTCTCACCCGCGCGCTTCCCCTCGTTCGCGTTCAAGGTGCGAGATGGCGCCGAGGGAGGCATCTACGGCTTCCCGGTAGACGAGAACGGGTATCTCAAGATCGGCTACCGCGGAACCAAGTACACGAACCCAAAGATACAGCCCGATGGCCGAGAGCGCAGCGAGCCCATCACACGCTGGACAGAGGGCGAGCGCACCTCCGAGATCCCAGAGCAGGCGCTCCACGTCCTTCGCAAGTTCTTGGACGAGTATCTTCCCGAGCTTGGAGCGGAGGGTATTGGCATATGGCTTACGAGACTCTGCTGGTACAACGATTCGTTCGATAACCACTACGTAATTGACCGGGTCCCTGGCCAGGACGGGTTGATGGTGGTCACTGCTGGGAGCGGCCACGCCTTCAAGTACCTGCCTAATATCGGAAGCTGGGTTGTCGATATCATTGAGGGCGTCGATCTGGATCGGCCGGCAGTCAAGGCGTGGCGGTGGAGAGAGAAGCAAGACGGACAGCAGATCGTGAATCGCCTCATGGAGGGATCCAGGGGCACAAGAGCATTGGGAAATATTCCTCTTGTGTCGGCAGATACTTCGGGTATCAAGCTGTAAGAAAGAAAGGCACACATGCTCCTCAACTCATGAGTATTGTCATATATAGAGCGGCAGTTTGCGCGACCAAAAGCCATTTCAAGATCAAGTCAAGTACTCTTGATGTTTGAGCGAATGCCACTAGGTATAACACTTTTATCCTACTCTATTCATAGTGATGGGTTGTCTACAGTCACGGTTCTTCCTCCATTCCCGAGACGACTGGCTGTAAGTGGTGACACTTTTTATGTGGTGGATTCGGGCTTAGTTTTGGTCACTAATCCTGAGGAACTGATGCGCTTTTACGAGTACTGGTGTTGCTCGCTCTTCTATTCGTATTGTCACGATTGTTCTATAACAGTGTTATAACCATATGCCTGGACGGCTATTCTGCACGCTGAACAACATCAACTTGGATGCCTTCAGAGTGCACCGTGAGGCCTCCCACTACCTCTTCCATCATTACCAATAGCTTTATCACTTTCCCCCATAAGGATCCTTGAAGAAGATGACCTGCACCGTCATATCATCCCTCACACTCCGACTGTACGGCGGATACATCGTCATTGCCCCCAGGAACAACCCCCGTCTCGAGCCTCCAAGCGCATTCTTCACCAAACACACCGCCGCACTATCAAGATCCTCGATGGCAAAGTGCTCTGGCGTAGCATGCCAGCCATCCTCAAGCCCACCCTTCACCTTTGTCTCCTGGAACGGCTCAGGCTGACCGGCCTTCTTGGCTGCAAGCCAGCGCGACACGCACGCGACAGCATCGTCGTTGCTGATCATGTCCCAGAGACCGTCGGAGGCGAGAATGACAAAGTCTCCTGCCTGGATCTTGCGGGTTGTGACCTCTGGGCGTGCCGTCATGTAAGGAGGACTCTTGTACTTTGGTCGCGGCGCAGTGCCGTGAAAGTCGTCTTGTGCTGAGCGGATAAGATCTTCGGGCCATTTCCAGCGGTGATCGCCAAACGCTCTCGTAATGGCCATGCCTAGCAATCGACCCGAGACCGGGCTCAGGATGTCTTTCTTTTCTCCAGGATGATCCCGATCAAGCCGGTCCACCTCGTCTTGGTTGAAGCCTGTCTGGTCCTTGCTCAGAGCATCGGCCTCGTACTTGCGCGCATCTGACGACCAAGCGCCACGCACAGCGCGGGAGTCGCCCGTGACAGCAGTCCGCAAGATGGAGGTGCGAGGATCATAGATCGAGAGAAGAGCGCAGGAACCGGCGATGGCGGGGGCAATGGCGCAGATGACTTCGGCGAAACCGGGTTCATGGCCTGCTTTGACGGCTTGAACTGCGTTGCCAAGGATGCGATCATCGAGACGGACAAAGGCCTGCTTGACGGCATCGTCAATCAGCTCACTAGAGCTTGCCGTTGTGAACTTGGAGAGAGCGTCTGATACGTAGGGAACCAGTGCGTCCTTCAGGACGCGTGATGTTGCCCAACCACTAGATTTCCAAGTCAGCTACCCAATGTTTTATCGCAGAGTCTCTTCAATCACTTACGCGTGTCCATCATAGACTCCCGAGTACAGTGTCCCCGCTCCATCGATACCTTTGGCCATCTTGAGGTCCCACTCGTCCTCGATGGGGTTGTTGCTGGACACGCGTGCAATGTCTACCCGACCCTTGACGCCATCCTTTCCCTCAAAGACAAAGGTGTGGATATTCTCACGTAGTTTGGCATTTGCAGCTTCCAGACTCAGTGGCCTCACGGGAGACTCCACGGAGATCCCCTCTTCAGAAGCGGCTCCTTTCAAAGCGGGAACATTTTGTGTCTTCGCGGCAGGAGAGCTTCCATCGTTGCCACTGGCAAAGTACACGCCAGACGCTCCGATGCCGATGATGGCCGCTGCTGGCCAAGCGTATCGGGCACTGCTGGCTGTTGACGTTTGGGAAGTCCCGGAAGACGAGAAGCGCACGGGGTTAAGAGTCGGATGGAATCGCTTGAGTGCCGTTCTTGAGATCCGCACGGTCCTGGCTGATACGTGAAACATGGTCGGCGTCTTTTGTGTAACGGTGGTGCTCGACGAACTGCGCGATGTTGGTTGGTCTCAGCACTGTTGGCACAACAACTCGGTCACTGTCCCTGTATTTGATGTCGCAACGTGGTATGTCTGGCAGGATATTGAGCGATGATGAAGATGAAAAATATGGCAGGGTAGCCAAATTGATACAGTCAATTCATGAAGCAAAGTAAGTCGGGTTAGGCGTTAAATCGTGACCGAGAATGAAAGAAATGGGTGCTGGCTGCTTATTTAGAACAGACATGGTTGGCAAAATAGCCTACCTTACCCTATAGAAGATCAAGAGCCATATTCAAAAGTACTCAACCGGCTGGAGTCGGGAGCTCCGAATATCTATGGCAATCATGACTATACAGCTATGAAAATGATGCAAGGTTGTTTTACAAGGAAGGCGACGTTCCAGACCGAGAACCCAGTTGGTACGAACGTTGGATCACTGCAGAGTTGAAATCTCAAAAGGTAACACCAAGGAATCACGGAGGTATTCATTGACCAAAGCCCAATAATACATACAACGCCAATGCCATAAGATAGTACTCGTCCTCGAATGTAAAACACCAATCAACTATTGGCAATCTCCTCTTCCTCATCTTCCCACTCGCCATCCTGCTCCATCTTTTCGTTGACCTGATACTCTGCATCTCCCGCCAATCCTTCACTGTCAAAGTCGTCGCTGTCGTAGTCGAACTCGTCCTCGTCATCGTCGTCTTTGCCGCCGTTCTTGCTCTTGGCCGCCTTCTTCTTGTCGACGTTGGCCTTTTGCTCCTTCTTTCGCGCCTCCTTTTCTTGGCGACGCTTCGCCCATCGCTTCTCCAACTCCTTGATCTCCGCCTGGCTCTTGTGGACGTACTCGTGCCACATGACCTTGCCTGAGCAGAGACCCTCCTCCACCTTGGTCAAGCGCAGGCGCATCCGGGGACCAAGCTCCACGAGCTTGACGGCGCGGCGTTCCACGTTCTCTTCCTCAACCACAGGCTCGGCGTCGTTCTGTGCCGCTGCTTGCCTAGCCTTTGAAGACAAGACTTTGCGAGTTGTGGCGTCTAGAACCTCGACCTCGGCGTCCGTGTCCATCTCACTCCCGCTCGTTGCGTCCGTCATATAGCCATCGCCCTGCTCACCTCCGATTAAAAAGTCTGCCACGTCCTCGAGCTTTCCCAAGTTGGGCATCTTGCCCTTTCGGCTGGTCTTTGAAGACAGGAACTGCTCGGCGGCATTCAACCTCCGCAGGGGTTTCGAGACCGTAGTCGACTTTGTGGTAATGGCATAGTGCCGGAAGTTGAGAACGAAGCTGCCGTCATCCTCCCCGGATTGCTCGCGGTTCAGGAGCAGTACTCGTCGAATCGACTTGAGAGGTGTGGCTTGAGGGTTGATGGGAGGGAAGATGGACTGAAACACTGTTGTGGCGAGGGATTCGAGGTGCTTGGGGACTTTTGACTTGGCATCCGAGTCAGGGCGGGTGAAGTTGTTCATGACGAGCTGGAGGCGGGTTAGCGAAAGAATCTCAAGTGTAACCGAGTGGAAACTTCATACCAGAGGAGGAGTGGTATACTCATTGCCGCCGCCCTTGGGATGCTTCTGCGCTCGTTGAACGTCTTTGCACAACGAGTACTTCTCCACGCGAAAGTTCATGGTAGGTCCTCGAGGCGTCAGGGCGACTCGCAGGTTGGTGTTGCCGCTCTCTGACCGCGAGAACAGCATCAAATGCGTAACGCCCAGGGGACCGCACATGACAGCATAATCCCTCAATCGGTTTCCTCGTCGCTCCTTCAGTCGACTGGCAGTGCCTGGCTCCATGACCTTTCGCACATCGGCCGCGAGCTGGCTGATGCTAGAACCGACTTCACCGGCGCCAATTCGAATAACCATGCTCTTGGGGTCGCGTGCCGAGGCGTGGCCCGCCGAGGCCGGCTCTGGGTTGTCGGCACCGACATGGGTTCTCTTCTTTGTTCGTTTGCGCGCCATGTTGAATTGTTTCTGTATGGGTTGGGCTTGTAGAGACTGTGAAGCTGCGAGCTGGGGCCTGTCGCAAATCGCAGCAGGAAGAAAAAAGTTTGGCGGGGATCCAGCGATAACACTAGCGCACGTGCGATAAGAGACCCCCACTAAAATTTTCTTGAAGGCCTTCGTCCAAGTCCAAGGTTTGTGACTGGAAAGTGTGAATCACCCCAACACACATAAACCGCCCAGTATGGATCGCGTAAAGCGAAGAAAGGTTGCGCATGATGCGCCCAAGAAAAAGAAGTCTGAGGTCACCGAAGTTCCAGTCAAGGCAGTGCCCGAGCAGTCCTCCAGCGATGAGGAATCAGAGGAGGAGTCCGCGACTCTAGATGCGCCGTCCACCGAAGAAGCTACTGTTGAAGCTCCCCAGAAAACCTTCAAAGACCTGGTGTGACTCTCTTTTTCAATCGACTGCTTCGCTCTTTATGACTGACTCAAAATCTAGGGAATTGTCGACGCCCTTTGCGAAGCCTGTGCGGCTCTTGATTACAAGCATCCCACCCCGATCCAAGAAAAGTCCATCCCCATCGCCCTGGAAGGTCGCGACATCATCGGCCTCGCCGAAACCGGTAGCGGAAAGACAGCTGCGTTCGCCCTTCCTGTTCTCCAGGCTCTTCTCGACAAGCCTCAGCCTCTATTCGGCCTTGTCCTTGCCCCAACTCGTGAACTTGCAACCCAGATTGGCCAGGCTTTCGAGGCGATTGGATCTCTTATTTCCCTGCGATGCGCCGTGATTGTTGGAGGCCTGGATATGGTCCCGCAATCAATCGCGCTTGGAAAGAAACCGCACATCATCGTTGCGACCCCGGGTCGTCTTGTCGATCATCTTGAGAAGACCAAGGGTTTCTCTCTGCGAACCCTCAAGTACCTGATCATGGACGAAGCCGATCGCCTTCTCGACATGGATTTCGGGCCCAGTATCGACAAGATCCTCAAGTTCATTCCCCGCGAGCGAAGGACCTACCTCTTTTCGGCGACCATCAGCTCCAAGATTGAGAGCTTGCAGCGTGCCAGTCTGAGAGATCCGGTCCGTGTGAGCATCAGCTCCAACAAATATCAGACCGTGTCGACACTGCTCCAACACTATGTCTTTATCCCTCATCCCCAGAAGGACACATACCTTATCTACATGGTCAATGAGCATGCAGGTCAGTCTACCATTGTCTTCACACGCACTGTCTGGGAGACCCAGCGCATCGCGATCCTTTTGAGAACCCTTGGCTTTGGCGCCATTCCGCTGCACGGCCAGCTCTCCCAGTCATCACGTCTGGGTGCGCTCAACAAGTTCCGCGCCGGCACCCGCGACATCCTCGTCGCCACTGACGTTGCTGCTCGTGGTCTCGATATTCCCAAGGTCGACGTCGTCCTCAACTACGACCTGCCGCAAGACTCCAAGACGTACATCCATCGAGTTGGACGAACTGCCCGTGCCGGAAAGTCCGGTGTGGCCATCAGCCTGGTGACGCAGTACGATGTCGAGATCTACCTGAGAATCGAGGCGGCGCTGGGCAAGAAGTTGCAGGAGTATCCTACGGAGAAGGAGGAGGTGATGACGTTCCAGTCTCGAATCGAAGAGGCGCAGCGACACGCGAGGATCGAGATGAAGTCGTTGACGGAAGACAGGGGAAAGAAGGGCAGCACACTCAAGGGCAGAGTGCGAGGACAGAAGGACGGCAAGCGGAGGAGGGACAACATGGACAGGGAGGAGGGTTAGACATTTGCTATTTGTGGTGACTGCGGCGTTGGGATTAATTAGGTCTAGAAAAGTCGGGTTAATTGCAGTTTTGTTACTCAACAACAAGTTCACGGTGGTTCATGTTGGCTACATCCAATACCGGATCAATCAGTTAAGCAATGTCGAGTAGCAATTCATCTACGGGCGGTTATCATGATCCAAGCCATACCTCTATCCCTTATCCCAGCAAAGTAACCTCGCAACGCCCGCCGCTAAATCCAATATTGTACAATTCGCCCCTGACCCAAACGCCTCAAACTTCAGATTCGTGTCCCGGATTCGGCGAACCCTCTGCCGACGCCAGAGGGCCTGTCTCATCCTCCATATCAGCCATCTCCGTATCATCATTCGCGAGAATCTCATCTCCTTCCTCCTGTTCTTCCTCTCCCTCGTCATGCTCCTCTTCACCCTCGTCATGCTCTTCACCCTCGGCATGCTCCTCTTCTCCCACATCATGCTCTTCTTCTTCTTCCTCCGCTTCCTCTGCTTCCTCTGCCTCTTCTTCCTCTTCTTCTCGATCACTCTCCTCGACTTCTTCATCACCCTCACTCTCGCTGTCCGCTTCATCTCCACTTGGTTCATCCGAAGCTCGTCCCAGGTTGGGGAACATGAGGCCTGGCGGCATCTCTTCGTCGTAGCCTTCGGGAACATCGCTAAGGTCACTCTCGTCATCCGCTGAGTCGTGGATGCTGCCCGGCTCGCTCTCAGCCTCCTCCCCGACAGTCTTGTCATCGATGCCGTCATCCTCGGCAGCCTCTTCGTGGTCTTCAGCATCCTTCATGTCGACGTCAATATCCTCCCCTGCTTCTCGTCTGACCTGCGCGTCGGGACCCTCCTCATCGCTGCCAGCTTCACTCGCGGGTGGATTGGGCGTGTTGCTGCCACGCTTGCCGCTCGAAACGCTGCCCACACGACTCTTGCTAGACTTTGGTGCTTCCATAGCGCGAACGACAGCCTGCTCGGCTTTTCGCAATACATCGGGCCTCCTAACGCCAGCTCTCCTAGCTCGAGGAGCTGCCTCGAGCTTTTCAGTCTCGAGGGGAGTTGCATTACCCGTAATGCTCTCCAGCCCATTGGGCGGGTTCAACAGACTGGTGAGAGAGGTGCTGGCCTTGGCCTCTGCTTGAGCAGCTTCGAGCTGTGCTGCCACCTCTTTGGCGTGATGCCGTTCCTCCACGACCTTGCTAGGATCGGGACCTGGCAGGGTCTTGGCGATCTCGGAATAGATCTTGGAGTAACAGTCGTTGAGAAGATCATCGACAGGCGCAACCTTCATAAGATTAGCGTTCAGCTTCTTCAGCTCAATCGCCTCTTTCATGCAATTGAACACGGGGATTTCGCCGCCATCGCTTGCAGCCCAGTCTGCAATCCTCTCACTAATGACCTCAAACTCTTCGCTTGATAGTGATTTGAATGCATCGTCCGTGACTGGAGATACGTTATACCCCTGGCGTAGCAGTCTGAGGTAGGCCATGCAGCAAGATTGCCACAAATCAATGAAATGATAAAAGTCGGCACCCTTCTTGCGCAGTCGCCTCAAGAGCTGTTCCAGATTGAAACGGTCGACCATAAGGACCAGAAGCCTTGTCACGAAGCGCACGTATTGTTCCGTGTAGACGTGATGTCGGCCAGGTCTTTCTGCGTCACACTTCCAGACGTTTATGACCATAGTCTTTGTGACCATGCTCTCTCTGAGAATAGCAAACGCAGCTCTTGCCTCGACGTTGCTATCGCTGGTCGGGGCCTGGTTGCCTTCGTCAAACAGAATCCGAGCATGCCTCATGATGATCCGGTGGTGCCAGTTAGACTTGTCCTTGTCTCTCAATTTGGTCAGGTTGCGGATAACGTATTCTTCCCAGTCCTCAGGCTCCGAGAAGGATGCGAAGTGGTCGTCGGGATTCACTACCAGACCGAACGGCTGCTCAGCCAGCATTTCGGCTGCCTCGGCTGATGCCAAATCCCCTTGCATAACCAGCTTGTGCAAAACAGACACGATCTTGTAATGCGGCTCAAGGATGGGGTCGCTGCTCCTAGATCTTCGCGCATTGTGTGCAACTTTGACTGCCTTCTTGAGGGTGTCCAGAAGAGTCTCAATGCTGATCTTCGTACGTATGTCTTTGCTGTCAAGCTTGGAATCTGGAGTCTGATACATTTTCCAGTAGCATTTCGCAAGCATGTAGGGGTTTCTATTTCAGTGTTAGCCTCGGTCATTATCGATGATTTACCCAATACTCACTTCCAGTCGGTAGGTTTCCGCTTCATAGCCATTGTGAATAGCTTGGCGGCAAACTTCCAAACCTTGTATTCCTGCATCTGATCGTGGAGAATGCGCTTGAATGTCCCGGCGCCCATGTTCTCAATGAAGAACCTTTCCTGATCGGAATGCTGGAACGGCTCCATGGCGAAAGGTTCGCGACTGGAGGCATACAGCCGCATCGCAAACTTTTGGTAAAGGTCATGTAGAGGATCCCCATCGTGGACTTCTACATCCATGTTGCGGGAATGCGAAAGGGCAAGGGTATAACAATGAATAGCGTTGCGCTGGAACTTGACCAGCTCAGCACGGTCCTTGTTCATCTTATCCGCGGTCCAAAGAACTGCCTCATCTAACTCGTAGTCGAAGCATTCAGCTAAACGGAACCATGCATCCCATCTATCCGAGGTGAACTGCAACTGCAATCTCAGGAAGGTCGCGCCGATGCGCAAATCGTCGGTAGCACCAGGCGTCTGACGACGGTTCAGGTCGACTCCCTTGAACTTGGTCAGAGCCATCATTCCTAGAAGAAAGAACCAGCCATGTCTGGCGAGCGCGGTTTCTGGGGTGTTGACTGATACGGCGTCTACAGCGACATCTCCAAGAAGAGCCTGGTATAGTCGCAAAGGATGGATCGGTTTCTTTAAATACTCGGTAAAGTTGCGCAAGTTGTGGTACATCTGAGGCGTCGATTTTGTCTGCCCGATTGTTTGCTGCATGTGGTCGATAGTGGTCTTCAGATCCGATTTCAGAAGGTCCTTGATTGGCATACGATTGGCGAGTTTCGTGATCCTCTCAACCAACTGCATGGTCTGCTTCTTCTCGAGTTTCTCGGGCTGACAAGCATGGTCCTGAATTTCCCAGACTCCTGCACCGAGTTTCAGGCCATGCAGATCATAGAGCACTTGTCCGAGATAATCTTCCCAATTCTCGATGTTCTTGAGCTTGAGAAGCTCAACACGCATGACCTTGAGGAAGATCTTGTTTGATGCCTTACAGAATTTGCGAATCCCAATGACTTGGTGAATTGCAGCAAGGTAGTCGGCCAGATCATTTTCTGGGCCAGTGATGCAGTTCTCTTCATTGATTGCGGTCTTGAACATGGTGTATTGCAGGGACCAGGCTCGAACTTGCATCTCTCTCAGCTTATTCCGCAGGGACTGGAAAGCCGAATTGGTGGCTGCGTTGCCTGACGGCGTCGGCTTGATTCCGATTCGAAACTCGTCTTCGCACAAGGCAGCAACATGGAGCAGACAGTTCACCTTTGCGATAGCTGCTGAAGTGGACCGGATGTGATCGTCGTCGATGATCTCGAAGGCGTTGGGATCATTGAGGGCGGAATAGAGAGCCTGGATTAGGAGCTCATCCAGGGATTTTAGGGTCCGCATAAATAGAAGTTTCCGAGACTCCGGCGAGGTCTTGGCGTACGTCTGACTTTCTAGGTCGTTGACAATGAGCTCGATGCTTTTGAGACAACAAGAAAACTTCTTGGTTGTGTATTTGATGGCATCGTACGCATCTCCCAGGCGTGACCATAGGAATAGCCTTAGCTCTGTACTGCTGTTGTCGAGAAATTTCCATAGATCCTGCAGTCCCTGGCTTGCGCAGTCGGAAATTGGCTTCTGTTGTTGTTCGTCTGTACTTGCATCTCCTTCTTCTGCAGACTCTGAGTCTGCTCCACCATTTGGTGCGCAGACAGATGAGGGATTAAGAACGGGTTCCAGAGTTTCGATGACATGGACGGGGTTCTCCATGTCATCCTGAAAGAGACCAAGGAAAAAGTCCATTGTAGTCAGCTTAGAGATTTCTCTATCAGCGGCAGCCGGAGAAATTGTTGGCATGACCACATTATTGGGAAGCGAGATGATTGGAACTTCCTCGTCTGTCAGGTAGTCCCGAAGAGACGTCCACATGAGAAGGATATGTTCTCGTACAGGGTTGTCAGAGAGCGATGAGACGAGAACCGAAGCCCATAAAAACCGCGCTGAGATAGAACCATTTGAAGGGCATCCCAGCAGACGAACATACGCCGAGGCGACATCAAGCCATCGTCCCAGGCGGTACTTGGTTTCCATCCGGGTCGCGTAATCGACAACACTGCTAGGGTTGGTGATCCGTTCGTAGATGTCAATGTGAAGCTCGAAAAGCATGGGTATCATAGTCTCGAGCTCAGCCAGCCTCTCCGGCGAGCCAGTTGCAAGATCCATCTCGTTCTTGACTCGCTCATATAGCGCCGCATCCACACGGTTGAGCATCTGCACCACGGATATTTTCATCTTATCCGACCATTTGGATGTTGAATAGCTCTGGCTGATGGCTCGAACCCATTCATATGCGATATCCTCGCCTGTCATCCATGATCTACAGAGTCTCATCTTTTTGGCAAAGGACTTCAGGCCCAAGGTCTCGTCAAAAGCCGGCGTTGATGTCTGATCTTGCGAGCCAGTCTTCGCGTGTTCCAGGAATGACGACAGCCCAAGACTAGCTTGCTCGTTCTTGCTGAGGAGAGCTCGAGCAACTTCCTCGCGAAAGTCCACGATGACGCTGCGCAGATCATTCGCTGCGAGGTTAACAACCTTGCTAAGCCGGTCTTCCGCCGCGCATGAGTCGATGAGTTCGGTGATAAAATCCAACGTGGATTTGTCGTCCACACCCAACTTTTCCAAAACGCTCTTGGTCATTTGAAAGAGATTTTGGTCAGCAATCTGGTACGGCTGTAGCTGGGTGGCCACAAGAGTGCTTGGGTCAGTCGTTTCCTCGGCCTGGAGCGTCTCTCTTCTTCGTACACGCTTGCTGCGCTTTTCTGCGGTGTTCTCTTCATCTGCCCCATCTGGCAATCCGGCCGTAGATTGCGATCTTTTTCTTGTTGATGATCCGCTACGCTCTTTTTGGTGTTGCTCTGCCGGTTTCTGGCCATCTTGCTGACCGTCAATTGCGGCTTTCTTCTTTTCAGCCTCCTTGTTAGCGGTATCTTTCTCGGCAGCCTTCTCCTGCTCCGTCTCAGCAGTTTTCTCGTGCTCGGCAGGTTTCTCTGTGTCTATCTGGATTTCCGGACTCGCGCTTTGAACTGCAACCGGCGAAGATACCATATCAACATCACCCAAAGGGCTATGTACAATGTTGTCACACGCCTCGAACGCTCCAGCCGCATTCTCTAGGCACGTCATGAATTCTGCCCCGAGATCAGCCCATGATAAGATTGCCTTGCTGGAGATCTTGCGCCCGGGAGTCAACGATTTTCGCTTCTCCGCCTCCTCTAACTCTTGCTCTTCGGCGACACCGCTTTTTGAGGGTGGTTCCAGAGATTTGGTGGGGTCGGGGAGAAAAGGGTTCGGATCAAGATGACGCTTGAGAAGCGCAGGCATCTTTTTCTTCAGCCACGGAGACATCGCAGGATGAGATAGAGCTATCTCGTCGCCTAAAAGCTGTAGCTGGTCCTTCAGCTCTTCACCAGCCAAGCCTTCTGCTAATGAAGGGGGTTCAACCTCCAGTACAGCCGGGTCGTCGTCTAATTCAATGGCAGCCTCCAGGCAGTATCGTTTAATACGGCCGCTGTTCATCGCAGCAGCAAAACGAGCAGCTCGCCTCCAAAGTTCCGGATCGGAGGGATCTTGATCAAGCGCAATAGTCCAGTTGTCAAGGACTTTGCGCGCTTCATCCTCATGATATCTCAGCTGAGGCTTGTCTTTCCAGGCAGGATTTGAGATGGACTCGTCCTTATATTTATCCACGAAAAACTGGCCGTAGTTCTTGTAGGAAAGGTAAAGTGCTTGGGAAAGGCTTGCTGCAACACCGTCGGCCCCACCAGCATCGACATCCAGCCCTCCGTCTATGGAGGAGTCCAATGTAGATATTTCCGGCTGACCGTCCGCGTGTCTCTCTGCTCGCTCGTAGTCGGTTCTCGCTTCGCGATACTTGAAAATCTCGGATTCGAAGAGCTCGTCGTATGCAGCAACTGCCTCCTCGCGGGAGCCAGCGCCCTGCGCATGGAATTTCAGGGCATTTTGGAAACGCTTCAAGGCCTCATCAACCTGGGAGACAGTTAGAGTACTGACGCGACCGTAAGCCTGAAGTTGGTTGGCCTACATGAAGTTCCTTGGTGGTGTCGATCTGTTCATCAACGTTCTCCTCTGGCTCGAGGTTAATTGCTTGGAATGCCGGCTACAGGAATGAATTAGCATAGATGTTGCGGTCGAGCTCAGCAAATCTCACCATATTGGCGGTCGCAATGCTTCACTAGCGGGTGCCGACATTCGTATTCGCGGCGAAGTAATGCTTCTGCCTCGAATCGACGTTAAAAGTTGATGGCTTGGAGACACTTCAACTTTCTTGGCGACCCCATTAACCAAAGCTCCAAAACCGCGTTCTAGACGCGGTTGGCTGCGCTCAGCCTCGCCAAGCCACGACGTCAGGAGCTGGGGAGATGAGCACGTGGGATGTGGCGCAGCGCAAGGCTGCACAGTTCCCCAACGTGGCCCATGATACAGCTCCAGCTAACTACCTGATCTAGCCAGATCTTAGGGGCCAGCAACGGTCGGCTTCACCATTTCACCCCAGCTCCGCAAACCGCTTTACGAGGTCGCACGCTCTTTTCACGACGCGAAAGGAAAGCCCTGGCTTCGAAAGGATCAATTCGCAGTCTTTTCATTTGACCATCGTCGCTCGCCCCCCGCAGCGATTTCAAGAAGCTAGCTGCCATGGTTGCGCCAGCGGTGCCAGAGTGAGCGCTTGCCACTATCTAGGCGCTCGGCGATGCAATAGCTTACGTCTTTTCAGGATCACCGAGGAGGTCCTCCACGAATCGATTGACGCCCGAACCGAGTCGCTTGCGGGTCTTCGAGAGCTTGGCCCGCCCGACCTTGTCCACCTACTGAAGCACGCTGTCCGAAACCCAGCGAAACAGGTTCGCAAGATCGACTAGGCGCATTAGAGACGAGGTGCTGACTTCTATAGACTGGTGTCTATCACCACGTCAGCGGTGTCGACGCGTCCTCTTCCGCCAGTCTCGCGGCATACATCAACACCCTAACCTACAAGGAGTCAGGGCCCAATGCGACAAACAAGATCGTTGAGGGTGTATACTGGTATGCGCTTCGGCCATTTCGTCTCCAGCGACTTTTGCTAACCTCTCTCAGCTGCTACAATGCCTTTTCCCGTCTCGACATGCGTGTGCATGTATCCATTCCCGGAACAGTAGAGAGCTATTGCGTCGACGAACGAGGCGAGAAGAGGAAAGCTTCAGAAGAGCTCTGGCTCGAGACCTATCTATGCAGTGTCCTGCGGGCATACTCTTACGCCGACGATGGCAGTGGCGATACTATCCGGAAGATTATGGGCGTGCGAAGATTCAACCCTGTGACGAATACCGAGACCGAGCACCGCTTCCTCCACGCAGCGGAACAGCTGTTTTTCAGAGGTCAGTTGGTCGCACAGGAAGCACTTGATTCGGGCTGACTTTTTAGGATGGCAACTGGGTTCCGATTCTGTGGTTCAAGTACCGACCAATGTCTCCAATCACTTAACCACAGGTCTCCTAAAGTATCTTGAGACAACTGGTCGCTACGCCTCAGGTATTAATCTGTTTGAGAAGCTCCGAACTCAGAGCGTTGAGGTTTCTTCCTTACTAGCAAAGGTCTTGTTCATGGGACATGAGGAGGTTTCGGGTGTGAGAACACTACACCAATCCTTGCAAGAGACTCCCATGGACTATGTCATGCTCGACACCCAAGCCGAATTCCTCATGGGTAAGGCTAACAGCGCCCCTACTGCTGAGATTAGAGACGAAAGGTTGAAGATGGCCTTGGGTTGTGCGGATCGCGCCACGGTTGCCGCCCCGACCGAGTTCAGCACATGGGCCAGGCTCGCACAGGTCTATGTGGCTATGGAAGATTGGGATAATGCTCTTACTATTCTCAACTCTTGCCCCATGTTTACCTACCAAGACAAAGACACTCCTTTGATGCCAGAGCCGAAGGAGGTCCACCTACCAACCCTTCCTGAGACCCGTCTCGACGAGATTGACAGCGAACCCGAGTCGAGGTACTCGGAGCAAGTCGATCCAAGCCTGCTCAACCTGCGAGCAGCATCCTACCGAGGCACCTTTAAGAAGGCCTATGAGATTTTGACCGAGATGACGGCCAAGATTGGGTGGGACCAGTTATTGAAGATCCGCAGCAATGTTTTTGTGATGGAGGATGAGTATCGTACAGAAAAGCAAGAGGCTACTCTGCCAGCCACGTCAAAACGAAGCCCTAGTACCGACGGTTTGCCTGGCACACCAGATCAAACCACCAACGGCGGGGAGGAATCTGAAAGCGAAACCCAAGAGAAAGCTTCCGACGTCACTGCTGATGCCGTTTCCACCGATACCGAGGCTTCCGCCGACACTGGCGCTGATGACGCTGCCCCCAAGCGTGAAGAGAATGAGATTGAGAAGCCTTTGAACGTCATTGACCCAACTGAAGCAAAGGCGGATAGTGAGGTATGATTGGACAATCAAAAACCGCAGCCGATGCACAAGACTAACTTTATCAGGCCACCAAAAACGATGAGCACTTGTCCAAGCTCAACACCAAGCGCCTGTGTGAGCGCTGGCTAGACAGTCTCTTCATGGTTCTCTACGAGGATTTGCGCGTCTACACCATCTGGCGAACCCAGATGGCTCAGTATCGCGCCCAGCAGATGCAGTACAAGAAGTCAGCAGAGGAGTGGGAGATCCTGGGCTCCCTCGCTGAGCGACTTCAGCACGTGGACGAAGCTGTGGAAGCCTACCGCGCTTGCTTATCGATTCGATTCAGCCCCAAAGCTCTAGCAGGCATTCTCCGCGTCTTCCAGACGACTAAGAGCACAAGGGAGACAGTGGCGTCCGTCATCCGACTTGTGACATGGCAGTATCGGTGGTACAGCGAATTCAGCCCCGAGCTCCTGCACACTATACGAAACTTGATCGAGGATGAGGGAGCAGTCAAGGTTCGAAGCATCATACAGGCGACTAGCCTACCGCAGAACGTGTTGGACCTGACGCATCACTACGCCGCGTTGTGCGCGACATTCCGAAGCAGCGGCACCGACGGTTAGAGTTATGGCGTTTGTGTTGAAGGGGGGAGACATGTTTCCGAGAACTTGTAGGCCATTCATGAAGAGCGGATGGGTTTTCGTATGGGACATGCAAATATGTGGAATGTTCGGTTGAGGGTTTCATATGCGAGCGTCATAATTGCTATTGAGGTACCTCCGACGCAGGGCCCAGAGGTCTCGGCTCAGAGATACCCTGTCCTCGATTGTGAAGGGGCTCTCCAAGAGTTTCAGCCTTAGCACAAATGTGTCTTCTTGCAATTGAACCCATACCTCATGAACTTTGTTTCTCAGACATCATCCACATACAAGTTGTTGACTGATACTGAGGCTTACTCAGCAGCCAGCTCTCCTTAGGGCACCTAGTACTATCCTACAGGTAGTGGCGTCTTGTGGCCCACTAACTTACAGCGGATTGCCCCGCGCGGGGCAACCACCAGGATCCATCTATCTCGCCCAAAATTTTGAGATCTCCATTTCGTCACTTTCATTCCTGCTACTTACAAACCCATCCGCAAAAGCTCAAGCTACCTTCATCGCCTGTCAGCTCAAACGCCGACTCTTGACGCCCTCGAGAACCGTTGTGCTTTGCAAGCGACCACCTACTATGGCGTCTTCTTCTACCGGCGATGCCCCTACCGGCGATGCCCCTACCGGCGGTGCTCGTCCGGCGTCTTCGCCGCCCGTCGCCATTGTCTGCGTCGGCATGGCAGGCAAGCTAGATCCTTCGACCGGCGCACATCCCATTAGCTAACTGTCGCTTTAGGATCTGGCAAGACAACATTCATGCGCCGCATCAACGCCCATCTCCATCAAAACGACACCCCTCCCTATGTCATCAATCTCGATCCCGCCGTCATTTCTGTCCCCTTCGAATCCAACATCGACATCCGTGATTCGGTCAACTACGAAGAGGTTATGAAGCAGTACAACTTGGGCCCCAACGGTGGCATCCTTACGTCGCTGAACCTGTTTGCGACAAAGGTTGATCAGGTTGTCGGTCTGCTTGAGAAGCGCGCGCAGCCCGATCCCGAGAAACCCGACCGCAAGCCCATTGACAGGATCTTGGTGGACACGCCTGGACAGATCGAAGTCTTTGTCTGGTCCGCTTCTGGCACCATCCTGCTCGAGTCTCTTGCGTCTTCCTTCCCTACAGTCATCGCCTACGTTATCGATACCCCACGAACTGCGTCCACCTCCACATTCATGTCCAACATGCTTTACGCCTGTTCTATTCTCTACAAGACGAAACTTCCCATGATTCTCGTCTTCAACAAGACCGACGTCAAGGATGCCGAATTCGCCAAGGAGTGGATGACCGACTTTGAGGCCTTCCAAGAGGCACTGCGACGAGACGAGGAATCCGATGAGTTGGGCGGTGTGGAGGGAGGAGGTCATGGTGGAAGTGGATATATGGGCAGTCTTCTCAACTCGATGAGTCTTATGCTGGAGGAATTTTACGCACACTTGAGCGTTGTCGGCGTGAGTTCACGGCTAGGCACCGGCATCGATGAGTTCTTCGAGGCCGTCGATGAGAAGAAGGAGGAGTTTTTGCGCGACTACCTCCCTGAGCTTGAGAGGCGAAGGGCAGAGCGTGATGAGCAGAAGAAGGCGACTCGAGAGAAGGAGCTTGACAAGATGATGCAAGGCATGTCAGTCGGCGCACAGGCTGAGCCCAACAAGGCCGAAGACGAAGTAGACGTTGCCAGCGATGACGACGATTCCGACTCCGATGATGAAGCCCAGAAGGAGAGCCTCCAGTCGAGATACCAGTCTGCCATGGGCGACCAGGAGGACTCCGTCATGTCAGACGCGAGCTTCGCCAAGTATCTCCATACCCAGAGATAATAAAGCATATATAGCGGCGTTTTGGGGTAGCACAAGGGCTTATTAAACAAAATGGTTTTATGAATGGGTTCAAATTTTATCTGCAAATTAGATACCGAAGGCAACTGTTGAAGGACCTCGAGCATAAGGGCAATCAAAATTACATTGTCTTTGCGCAAATCGTGGCGTATTGTTTATTCTATTCGACCGAGACCCAGACCCCAAAACTCCATCAAAATGCCACAACTCCTTCATTCTCTGTTTTTTTTTTGGTACCATGATGGGTCGTTGATTATCGCGCCTCGAACTGGACCATTCTGCATTTCCCAGGAGTCAGCTCCAGCCTCTCACCCAGTCAAAAAACGAGCGACTCACCGCTTGGTGCGCTCCTTGTAGAGCACACGTCCCGCGCAGTGCGGGCAGGCAACGAGCGCATCCTTGCCGAGGGTGACGCTGCCGCCGCAGTCGCCGCAGAGGTAGGTCATGACGGAGCGGGGCTCGTGGACGTCGCGGGTGGCGCCGCGCTGGCCGGCGGAGGCGGTAGGGACCTGGTACTCTTCGCGAGGCATCTTGGAGGGAGTTGGTCTTTTTCTTTTTTTGGGCGGTTGTGTTTTGCGATGACGGTTTTGCGACGGATTTGGGGTGAGGCCGGGCTGGTGGAGGGGGAAAAAGATGGATGGGATTGCTTGGTCATGGGGGCGGTGAGAAGAATTTGGACGGCAGGATTTGGCGGTGAGCCTGTGGTTCAAGATCTCGAATCTGGTAGGGACAGCTCCAGGTCAGGGGTGCGTGCAGTTGAGGTCTCGGCCAGCCAGCGATTAACCCCAAACTTCAAGGAACGAAGGGTCTTCTGAAAAGTAACCTATTCTCTCCACAAGCCAAATACCAATTCAAATGCATATCACTTACTTTATTGATTCTCATCCTTCTGAAAGTCCACGTTTGTCTACCCGTAGCATCATTCTTCTGGTTGGCAGAACCGCTCTTCGCGTTGTGAATGAAGGGAATTCAGAAGCTCCTCTTTTAGCGAAATCTTTCTATTTGTGTGGTAGTTACTGGTCGCTGGGTTAGCACTGCCTTCACTGAGATAACTATACTTTGACCAGCGACAGATCTGCAACCTCGTAACTACGTAGTAAGCCAGTAATCAGAGCTTCTTGGTTTGTATTTTATATACTAGTTGTGCTATTGGTAAATACTACACCAGGACTCGGTCAACTCCACACGATCATCGATACTTCACAAGATCCAATAAATTTCCATGCTGCTCGTTTCACCTACAATTTCCCAGTATCGAAAAGTTCAGATGTAGTTCCTCAAGCGCTGACTTTCTCCATCTAATAACCACAGGATCATCGAGTTTCTGGGCCAATCGCTACAAGAGCCACTGCCATGGAGTTAATTCCACGCCAGCTTCAAGCACCCCACACTACCAAACCCCACTGAACCCACTAAACCCCAGTTGGCATCAAGCTCCAACAGCGCTCAACGCCCACCTGCTCCCTGATCTTGGAGACCTCGGCTCTCCACAGTCTCGACCTTCAACTTCAACCTCAGCCTGAACCTCTTCTCTTAATCCTCGAACGGCCTCTGCATCAACCATACTTAGCACCTCTCACATCATCTTATTGGTTCTCGGCCAGAGCTCTCTTGTATCTCATTTTCACTAGCCATCCAACATGTTTGACCCTTCCTCTCCTCCTCCAACATCCACATGCCCCTTCTGCTCAATCTGCTCCATCTACAAGCCCTTCGACCCTCTAAACCCGCCTCCCCAATTATCTCCCCTCCTTGATCCCGAGCTCGTCTCCCCCACATCCTTCATCGTCCTCTCAACCCCTGTTCTTATCGCCTTCCTCGACATCCTCCCCTTGAGCCGCGGCCACCTCCTCCTCTGTCCGCGCCCCCACCGTCCCAAGCTCACGGACGTGACCGAGTCAGAAGCCGCCCATCTGGGCCGTTATCTACGCGTGCTGTCCAAGGCGACCGCGCGCGCGACGGGTGTCGAGGACTGGAACGTGGTGCAGAACAACGGTGCTGCTGCTGCCCAGGTTGTTCCTCACATGCATTTCCACATCATCCCGAGGCCCGAGATCCGGGCTAGTGGCCGGTTCAGCGAGAGCTTCACCATGTTTGGCCGCGGGCAGCGGGAGGAACTGGATGATGACGAGGCGGCTCAGTTGGCCGAGGAGCTCAGGCAGAGTGTGGCGGCTGTGTTGAGGGAAGAGGAAGAGGAGGAGAGGCAGAAAGAGAGCAAGTCAAGGCTATAGGTGTGGAGCATATGCTCCATTGCTACTCCGCTGCGGTGTCTACAGAGAAAAGCTGTAAACTGCTAATGCCTAACGCCTAATGCTCTTTTGCATCACAGTACTCTGGTATCTTCACCCTGTAAGTCTCTAAACTTCGCCTAGATATCCCCTTTACTCATCGTCACCAAAAAAGACCCTCATGGGCAAGAACCCATCCCCTACAACCTTGAATCGGTCCTCAATCCCATCCAAGGCCGCCATCTCAGCATCCGTCAACTCCCACCCATCCAAGTCCAAGTTTGACTCGATCCGCGAAGGTGTGACGCTCTTGGGAACCACGGACCAGCCCTTCTGCAGGCCCCACTGCAGCAACACCTGCTGCGGCGTCTTGCGCTTTACTTCAGCGATTCCGAGGAGGGTATTATTGCGGGCGAGAGAATAATTTGCTGAGCCAAGGCACGAGTAACCCTCCGTATGGATACCCTTGGATTTATTGTAGGCGACGAGTTTGGGGGACGGGTTGCAGGGATGCAACTCGATCTGGTTGACAGCGGGAACGATCTTGACTGTCAGCAGACGCTCTTCAAGTTTTGGGGCTCTATGAATCCTACCGTGGTAGAAGGACTGGTGAGTAGTTTTTCCAACTGCTGGATTCCAAAGTTGGACACTCCGATATTGCGGACCTTTCCCTCAGTCACCAACTTCTGCATCTCTCGCCACGTATCAACAAAGTCCCAGTCTCTGTAGCAGTTCGCAGGATCATCCACATCTCTCGAGCAAGGCCAATGGATCAGGTACAGGTCCACGTACTCCAGCCCAAGATTGTTGAGGCTCCACTCCAGCCCAAGATTGTTGAGGCTCCACTCCAGCCCCTCCCGCACATGCTTGTGCCAGTTGTTGCGCAGCTTGGACGTTACCCAGATGTCCTCGCGGGGGACACCCGAGCGAGAGATTCCGATACCGACCTCGCGTTCGTTGCCGTAGGCGAGGGCCGTGTCGATGTGGCGGTAGCCGGCGCGGAGGGCGGTCTCGACGGCGCCTGAGACTTGCTTCGGTGAGGAGCGCCATGTTCCAAGGCCGGTGGCCGGGATTTTGTCGCCGGTGTTGAGGGTGAAGGTGCGGCTACGGGATGTTAGCGTGTGGTTCATCGGGTGAGAGGTTGGGGATGAGAGGCAAGGGACTGGGTTGAATTACATGTTCTGCCGAGAGGTCGCCATGGTCGTGGCAGGAAGTCTGACTGGAGACCAAAGATGTATCAGAAGTATAATTTGGGACCAGGTTAGCTAAGCTGATGACTTTTCGGTCAGAGTTAGAATGGCTCAGAGGTTGTGCTAAAATTCCCAGTGCTATCGAGCTTAGGGATGGAATCTGGACACCTGGATGTGCGGCCAGGTCATCGGCTTATATACCTATTCTGCTTCCTCTTCACTTTAGTTTGCTTGCTTGGCTTTTGTTCTTATATGCGCACTGTTTGTTCCAGTATAAGCCCGCTCCTGCGCACATATAAGAGTGCATGACAAGTGACTTGTTGTGAGCCTGCACATGCTATCCGTCTTTGATATGACAGCGGTTTTCGGTAAGTTTAGAAGTCTTCACGCAGCCACCTTGCATAAGACTGCTACTTCGGATGCAGGATTCTGTCTTTGGTTGACGGCATGGAATTGCTACCCGTACGTCTCTTTGTTCCACTGTCTTATTCGCCTAGAACAACAGGTACACACAAACATACGGCCTTCAACACCACATGGCATTCACTGCCGGTGAGTGGGTATATTCAATCAGAATTGATGATTCCACGGATAGACCAGTCAGTACATATATGCAAATAAGTTGACACAAAGGCTGATGCATAATCTTCTACCAACATCCAGTTTAACTCCTTTCATATACTGACGATATGACGACCACGGCATTTGAACCATGCTAACCTACAATTCGCCCTGCAGGTCAACTACCCCGTAGTTTTTTCTTCGTTCTGCTTTTTCGTATACTTGTCTTCCAAGTTTTGCTGCGGCTATTAACATTTGCTGCCTACCGTATACGCCCAACCTCCTTTTACCCCCTTTTCCATCCCAGACCTATCAAGTTGCCCACATCCCTTTCAAGTCTCTGTGAAACCACGGGTTGGCGCTCTAGACCAAACACCTCCCCTCCATCCCGCCAATCCTCCCTCTCAGCTCCCTCCTCTCCCTCTCCAACCTCGCCGTCTGCCTCTCCAGCGCTCTGATCCTCTCGCGCGCCAGGTCCAGCACCTCGGCCTTGCTCACCCGCCTGTCGCTCACCATGCCGCCGTCGCTCCCCGGGGCCGGCAGCACGTCGAGCAGCCGCTCAAAGTGCGTGTTGAGGCGCTTGCGGTACTGCTGCTCCACCTGGTTGTGCGCGGCCCGGGCCTTTACCTCCTCGGTGGGGGGCGGCTTCGGTGCCGTGTCTCGCTTCTTGGGCGCGCGGGAGGCGGTGCGGAGCTGTGTTTGCTGGCGCTTCTTGCCCTTGGCTGCGCCGCGTTTGCGTTTCTTGGCTGCCGGTTCCTCTTCGTCTTGTTTCTCGATGGGGCTGGCTTCCTCTGCTCCGGACTCGGCTGAGAGCTCATCTGCCATCGGCGGCGTTGGGAGGAATGTAGCTGCTGGGGAGACATGGGAGGGCCACACGGTTCCGAGAGAGGGACTGGTGGAGGAGACAGTGAAGTCGCAGCCATCGGAGAGCGAAGTCGATGTGCGGTGGGACGAAGTGACTGGGAACTGCCCAGGGGTGACGGACGGGATGGTGAAGCCACTAGAGAAGTCCCCAAAGGGCTGGTCAAGGTAGGCCAAGCCAGCCAGGGGTGAAGGGAAGACGGTGTTGTCGAGACTAGGCGTCTCGGGGGACCGAAGGGAGGTCTTCATTTCACATGTATGTCAGTTGTGTCTCTTGTGACTGCCACTGGTAATGAAACTTACCGGTGAGGCCTCATAGTAGCTTGTGTCAAGTCCAGAAAAGGGCATCGGAGTAGTGTCCAAGCTATTAATCCAGTTGTCGGACAGGTTGCCAAACCCTCCGCCGATGGATCGGCCCCCTTCACTCGCGGCCTCGAGATAGGTTGAGCTCATCATTGTAGGTCAACGTTTAACGGTTATCCGAAAATACCAGATATAGTACAAGGTTGTCCTTGAACCCCGTCATCACGGAATGGTTTGTCTTCCACTCTGTCGCTCGAAATCTGTTGCGGGGGGTTCTTGTTATAGGCAGTTAAGTAGGCGGCAGACCTGAAGTCTCGAGGCTGGTCGGTTGTCTTCTGTTATTGACAAGCCGCAAGCCATGCTGTGGTTCCTGTCTCGTATCTTATTGGGAAGAGAGAAAACAGGAAAGTAAAGCTGGACAGTAGCGGAAAGGGTCAGCTCTTGTACTTCAGGTACGCCCAGGCTCGACAGGTCCCCTTCTTATACACGGGATCTATGGACCCAGACCCGTCCAACACGGGCTGCCAAGCATCAACTTTGACGAATAGAACATAGCTTCTACAGGTGAGTAAGAAGGGGGGTGCGAAATTGTGGCCATTGATGCAGCAAGGGGCATGGCGATGCTAGAGCAGAGGACCGGGTTGGTCCTGGGGCGGGGGGGGGGCACCATACATGCTACTTCACCGTTTCTCGGAGGGCCAACAGAGTAAAGAAGCGTCACCGGTGGTATTCTTCTGCGTGCATCGAAACGTGGCCGAGCCGTGGCCGGAGTTTCTCACAGGGTTTTCCCGAATGTGATCACTCACAACTTTCTCATCCGTCCTCCGCTCAACTAGGTTTCCACCGTGTTCCAAGGAGGAACGACATAGAGGCCCAACATTCACGTCTCAGCCAACGGGCCAATACAAAGTCAACAACCTACGCAAGGCACACCCGCCTCCGCGGCGTCGAAGTGTTGTCGTGAGTAGAGGCCCTCCATGTGCCAAGCCAAAAGCTTGGCGTCCGGCAAGGATAGCATTCTCTTAAGTAAACCCGGCCCCGCGGGTACCTAATAGCCACGTAAGAGCAACCGCTTGAGGCTTTCTCGCCTGAACTCTTTTATTTCCTTGTTGTTTCTCGCGATGGCCTTCGTTGCAGCGTGATTTCTTCGACGTGAAGTGGTGAAGCGATGCCAGTGTTCTACTTAGGTTGACATATAAATGACTTCTTCTTGACAGCTGGAAACTCGGCCGCGGTTCTGAGTTTATTCTCACCCACCCCCAGTCCCACCCCGTGGTCGTGCAATACCCCAGTCCAAAAACGGCTGCCCAGACGTGAGAGGTCTCCACCTCTTGTGAATGAAGTATGGAGGAGGGGCGGGCTGTTGACTAACCTCATCTCGTTTGCCTTGGAACGCGGTGCCCTCGTGGGGATCCCTTATGCTTCTCTCACTGCCGACCGTGGGGATCGGCGACGTGTGCGTGGGCACTATGTAAGATTTCGGTGTCGCGCCCTGTGGTTTTTTGATCCAGGGACGGTCACATGGTAGGGTAAAATCTGGGGATGGCGTTTGAGGTTATCCATATCTGGGCATTGGGTGTTGGCTCTTGAGTAATAGGAATCTCTGCTGGGCGGGGCTGCTTGGTCACTCAAGTCTTGGAAGAGTTTCGAATTGAAAAGACCTTGACTGTATGGCCAGGTTGGGTTACTAAGAAATATCTGACCAAGCACTCGTCATCCTGGGCCACGCATTGAAGAATCGGTGTTTGTCATCGTGAGAATATGTTCATCTGTTGGTTCGTTTTCTGGACCCACCTACCGTCGAATCTCCAGAACTGGAAGTCGTATAGCCAGCCAGTGATGATTTATGATCAAAAAGAGCACGCTTCTCGAGATTTGGTTCGAGGTCCTGTTTTGCCCCTGTGGCTAGGTAATTACGGCTCCATTCGTGTCGGGCCATTTGTATCGTTGATGATCTCACCTCTTAAGCCATCCCCCAAGATCGATAAAGTGAAATCCGGGGTAAAAAGAAGACAATGACCTCCCTCCACTGCTCATGGGATTTGAGTTATGCAGAAAGGACGATGGGCGTAAAGATCGAGCCTGGAATTTGACTTCTTCGGGTGCTGTTATATTACCCTAGACTAACCCGAAATCTGAGTACATACAGTTATCACCGTGAACAGAAGAACAGACATGCTGCTCGAATATTTCCCATATCATTGCCACGTTTCGCGCCGTACTGACTTCGACATTGTCCTTTACTGCCGAGGCTGAATGTCCGGAGACCTCCTCTCCTTATGGGACGCACGCGATACATCAAAGCACTCCCAGCTCCCATGTTACTGACTCGCTCCCCAACTTCCACTTAAAAGCATCATCACTCTCAAAAAACAACCCCCCCCCCCCCTTTCTTCTCTTCTTC